>SJXQ01004848.1:607012-627669 GCA_006408695.1 Aepyceros melampus | reverse complement strand
TGGGGCTCCGGGCGGGGGGGGGGGGGCCCCCTGCACCGCAGCAGGGGGCCCTCGACCCCAGGCATGTCAGAATCACTGTGTGTGCTGGAATGGAGCGGGAGGGTAATGCTAGACATGCCATTCCTGGGCCCAGCCCAGACCCCTCCAACTGGAGTGGGGGCAGGATCTGTGTTTTTAACCACCCCCTTTGTCCCAGGTGGTTCTGGTGCAAAACTCGGGACCACTTCTGAGAAACTAGGGAGTGCAGCTTCCTGCCCATTTCTCTATCTTGTCTCAGAGCTCCTCTGCTAGCGAGAGGCAGGGCTGAGGGAATGGGGTGGACCTAGGAGACCAAATGCTGCGGCAGGGCCCAGGCTGGTGCCAATGATGCCCACACCTGCCCCTCCCCCCGCCCACCTGCAGCAGCACTGGCAGCTGCATACTCTGCAAAGCCTCCGATCCAGAGGGCACACGGGACCCACTGCATCCATGCCAGCACATCTAGTGGGGGTCCTCGGAGACTGGTGACCTGTGGGCCAGACCCCCAAGCTGGGCTACAGACGGGGCTCTGGGCACAACCCCACTCTCCTTCCCCCGACTGCAGCACACAACATTGGCAGGCTCTTGAATATGCTCGGCTTCCAGGCTTCACACAAGTTACTACCTCTGGCTGCAAGACATTCCCCACTTTCTCCTTTAAATGTTGGCTCTTCTCTCTCCCTGGAGGCCAGGCCAATTACTCTCCAATTCCACAGGCCTTTGCACTTCCTCCATCACCTCATTTATCCCCCGTGACTAATTGCCTATTGCTGTTTAAGGGGTTATTTCAGACATTCAAAAAGTATAAAAACAATGCAACCAAAGATAATTCCCCAGAGACAATAACATAATAAACACTCATAAGAAACAAAACATTACAAATGCGCTTGATGATTGCTTCTTAAATGTCAGGCTTCCCCCACAGGACTGCAAAGCTGATGCTTTGACAGCAGAAACCTTGACTGTCTTGAGTGCTAGAACCAGGTCCAGACACAGGCTGGAAAGATGGGCAGAGGCGCCGAAAGAAGGACGGACCAATAATCAGACAGAAGGACATACTTCTCTCCTGGCTGGAGCTGGATTGTCAAGGGAGGGGAAAACGAGAGATGGCCTCAGCCTGCAGCCCAAGCCCTAGGGTCCATCTCCGCTCAGACAACAAGCCTCCGCATCCCGTATAAAGCTGGGAGCCCAGACGAGAGAAGTTAGCAGGAGTGTTCCAGGTTGGCCCAGCTCCTCTCTCCAGGCTGCTGACCAGGCAGGGACCCCTCTGGCCACCACTGTGAGCAGGACCCATGCAGACAGGGAACTCCAAATCTCAAGGGTCTTATGAGCAGGACCCATGCAGACAGGGAACTCCAAATCTCAAGGCTCCAGTTAAGACCCGGGGCTCAGGATGACTGTGGACCCACACCTGACAAGATCCTCCTACACGTGCATGCGTGCTAAGTCGCTCAGTCATGTTTGATTCTTTGTGACCCCATGGACTACAGCCTGCCAGGCTCCTCTGTCCATGGGACTCTCCGAAGGCAAGAATACTGGAGTAGGTTGCCATGCCCTCCTCCAGGGGATCTTCCTGACCCAGGGACGGAACCCATGTCTCCAGCGCCTCCCACACGGGCAGGCGGTCCTCTACCACTAGCGCCACCCAGGGAACCCCACACACTCGCTGAAAAAAAGGGGCCTGGACCCCATTCAGGTCCTGGTCTGGACGCCTCCCAGCAAGTGCCCCAGCCACGTCGTGCCTCTGTTTGCCCACTCGTGTAAAGGGGATGCTAACGAACCCACTTCCTTGGCTGTCCCAAGAATGACGTGAGTTACTGCATGTTAAGTGAGAACGATGCCTGGCACCATCACTGTTATATCAGAGTCAGACCCCTCCCCACTGCCGAAGCCATTTCGTCACAGCACAAGCCCCCCGCCCCGTCAGGATGGGGGTGTGCACACCCACACCTGCAAGAGCTTTGTATTCAGAGCCCCAGGGGGACTCGGGGAGACCAGGAGGCTCCATGCCCCCCCACTCCCATACTCTGCTGCCAGCTGGAGAGGAATCCCCCTCCTCCCTCCTCCCTGGCACTCCTTCTGCACACACTCAGCTATTTATAGCCTCTGGCAACACTCCAACCACAAGGCCGCCTCCGCCTTTTAATAGACACAGGGCTCCTGCCCACACTCATAGAGCCGGGGCCCCTACACAGGAGGCTCCCTCAACCCCCACCCATTCACCCATCCCAGCAAGAGAAGAACTGTGCCCCGACTTGCTGCCTCAGAACCCAGAGGGGCACCTTCCCCGAAGACATGAGGGTAAGGGGTTCATTCTACCCCGAGCACCAGCCAACCTGAGCACTAGCCTCTCAAGGAATCAGGTATACAAGCAGCAGTGTCCCCAGGAGGTGGTCCTTATGTTCCAAGGAGTCTACATGTCGGTGGGAAGATAAACCTGGTGCTCCCCAAGCCCCCAGTCCAGGCGAGACATGGAAACCCTAATCCTGGACACACAGAACCACACGCAGATTCCACTCAGAACCCACGATCTGAGAGCAGGGTAAACCTGAATGGATGGGCTCTGACACGAATGGTCTTGTTTCCCAGGCCAGCCGGCCTTGGATGCACCCAACCTGCACTTGGGGAGACGAGGGGGAAATCCAATGGGGAGAGAGCACGGGCTGGAGACCTGAGGCAGGCCTTGCAGCGGGGTGTGCAGCCGGAGCAGCCACGCCTCCCCTGGAGACCCCCAGGCTCTGGGTCTGGGGAACATTCAGCTCAGCCAACAGCTCTCAGAGGTACCACAGACACCAGCAGCCAGCCGGCCGCTGCGCTCTGCCCCTGGTTCCTGGGGCTCCCTGAACAGCCCCGCCTCCCTATGGGTGCAGTCCCCCTACAATGTAGAGTGGTGAGAACGGGATGCCAGCCACCATCCACCCACCTCAGGCACCAGGTCACCACCCCTGACTCCCTGCAGGAGCCACCAAGCCAGAGAGGCAGCCAAGTGAGGCAAGCCCAGCCTTCTCCCGCATCGTCCAGCCTCCAGGTCTGCACAGAGACGAGAGGCAGCCTCCACCCCACCACATAAGCGCACACAGAGGTCAGGCTCCCTTCCCTGGAGGCTGTGCTTTGGGCTCCCCTCACCCTGCCCCGAGGAGGGACCTGCCCTTAGCTGAGCACCCGCTGTCACCGCAGGCTCCTCCAGAGCAGCCAAGGAGGGTCCCGAAGGTGGGAGCGCCCAGCGACAATATCCGGTTCTGAGTTTGTGACTCCGCCTCCCTCGTCCACACAGGATGCTCTTCACCATCTTCCCCACGACCAGAGTAGGATGGCTGGTGTGTGCGGGATAAAGGGAACGTAAATGGAGGTGAGGAGGAGGGCTGGAGCATCACACACACACACACACACACACACACACACACACACACGTGTGCACACACCGTGCAATGACACACACATACATGAGGCAGAAAAGAATCCCACACTGGACTGCGCCCGTCTCTGAACTTCTCCCACACACGAGAACAACTCTACCCAAGATGTTTATTAAGGGTCAGAACCAGGTTTTGAGCCCAAGGCTGCCTCGCTGTGGAGTACACACCCTCTTCACCCGCTCTGTGACGCCTCTACTCTCGGTGTTAGCGAACAGCTCACTGTACGGCCAGACCACAACCTCAGGGCCCATCCTCCTGTTGGACCTTTAGGGTCCTTGACAACATTTGCTGATGTAAGCCCTGCCGCCACGGACCCTCCTGGGGTCCTCTCCTGTGTATTTTCTCATGAGCGGGTGTTCCTCTAGGGGATACACCACAGGTTAGAGGTCAGAGATGGGGGGACCCAGGGAGGGGCATCTCAACTCACAGGACGCGGTCACACTGTTCTCCACGTGGATGTAGCACTGTACGTGCCCAAGAGCCTCCAGCCCCACTGAGCCACCCCCTCAGCGCCTGTGACGTGCTCACCACCGGGCCAGGGTGACATCGGACGGCACGGTTTCGATCCCCATTTCCTGATCGCCTGTGAGAGTGGTCATGCTTGTGTGTGTCAGCCCCTTCTGAAAGCTGCCTGTTCACGTCCTTTCCCATTTTTCCGCTGGGCTGCTTCTCCTTTGGGTTATAGAAATGTTTTATATATTCCAATAAAACTTTTCTTACTACAAAATACCCCCTTTCATTTGTTTGCTCCTTGCAGAAAGCCTACCTCAATGCGACATTAACACAGCTATATGACATTTCTTGTGGTTAGTCTTTCCCAATTTACCTTTATCCAACTCGTAGTTCAAATCTTTCTGTATCTTTTTTTATCAACTCAATTTAATACTGTCTTTGATCTCAAACTGAATCCCGGGTCCAGGAAGATTCCATATGCTGCGGAGCAACTAAGCCGGTGCACCAGAACTACAGAAGCTACGCGCTCTAGAGCCCGTGCTTCATGACAAGAGAAGCCACTGCCATGAGAAGTCCACACTGCAACCAGAGTAGACCCCGCTTGGCACAACTAGAGAAAGCCTGTGCACAGCAACCAAGACCCAGCACAGCCAAAAACCCCCAGAGTCTAGTCCCATTACAAGTACCACTATGTTCAAGAAAAGTGGAGCTATCAAGGGAACATTTCATGCAAGGATGGGCACAATTAAAGGACAGAAATGCTAAGGACCTAACAGAAGCAGAAGAGATTAAGAAGAGGTGGCAAGACTACACAGAAGAAAGATACAAAAAAAGGTCTTAATGACACATAACCACGATGGTGTGATCATTCACCTAGAGCCAGACATCCTCAGGTGGGCCTTGGGAAATGCTAGTATGAACAAAGCTAGTGAAGGTGATGAAATTCTAGCTGAGCTATTTCAAATCCTAAAAGATGATGCTGTTAAAGTGCTGTGCTCACTATGTCAGCAAAATTGGAAACCTCAGCAGTGGCCACAGGACACTCCAATCCCAAAGGGCAGTGCCAAAGAATGTTCAATCTACCGCACAACTGCACTCATTTCACATGCTAGCAAGGTCCTACTCAAAATCCTTCAAACTAGGCTTCAGCAGTACTTCAACTGACAACTTCCAGATGTGCAAGCTAAGTTTAGAAAAGGCAGAAGAACTAGAAATCAAACTGTCAACATCTGCTGGATCATAGAGAAAGCAAAGGAATTCCAGAAAAACATCTGCTTCATTGACTATGCTAAAGTCTGGATCACAACAAACTGGAAAATTCTTAGAGAGATGAGAATATCAGACCACCTTACCTGTCTCCTGAGAAACCTATATGCAGATCAAGAAGCAACAGTTAGAACCAGACATGGAACAAACAGACTGATTCAAAATGGGGAAAGGGTACAACACCTGTATGTTGTCACCCTGCTTAATTTAACTTATATGCAGAGGACATCATGAGAAACGCTGGGCTGGAAGAAACTCAAGCTGGAATCAAGACTGCTGGCAGAAATATCAACAACCTCAGCTATGCAGATAATACCACTTTATTGGCAGAAAGTGAAAACGAACTAAGGAGCCTCTTGATGAAGGTGAAAGGGGAGTGGAAAAGCTGGCTTAAAACTCAACATTCAAAAAACGAAGATCATAGACTCCATTTCCATCACTACCTGACAAATAGGTGAAAAAGTGGAATCGGTGACAGATTTTGTTTTCTTGGGCTCCAAAATCACTACAGAGACTGCAACCATAAAATTAAGACACTTGCTCCTTGGAAGGAACGCTATGACAAACCTAGACAATGTATTAAAGAGCAGAGACATCACTTTGCCGACAAAGGTCTATATAGTCCAAACTATGGTTTCTCCCGCAGTCATGTACAGATGTGAGAGCAGGACCATAAAGAAGGCTAAGTGCCAAAGAACTGATGCTTTCGAACTTTGGCGCTGGAGAAGTCCCTTGGATTGCAAGATCAAACCAGCCAATCCTAAAGGAAACCAACCCTGAATACCCATTGGATAGACTGATGCTAAAGCTGAGGCTCCAATACTTTGGCCACCGGATGTGAAGAGCCACCTCGCTGGAAAAGACCCTGATTCTGGGAATGATTAAGGGCAGGAGGAGAAGGGAGCAACAAAAGATTAGATAGCTGGATGGCACTACCAACTCAATGGACATGAGTCTGGGCAAATTCTGAGAGATAGTGAAGGACAGGGAAGCCTAGAGTGCTGCAGTCAATGGGGCTGCAGAGTCGGACAAGACTTGGCGGCTGAACAACGTTTAAATTTGTTTTTTCTCTCCTACTTTAGATTATCATTTTAGATCCTATTTCAGGGACTTCCCTGGTGGTCCAGTGGCCAAGACTCCTTGCTCCCAATGCAAGGGGCCTAGGTCTGATCCCTGGTCAGGGATTAGACCCGACAGCTGCAACTAAAAATCCCAAGCACCGCAACACCTGGCACAGCCCAATGTCTGCAAGTTTCAAATTCCATTATTTCAGCCGCTTGCACCCTATTTCCATTCCATTATAGGCTAACCTTCAACGTGTACGTTTATGCTAAAAGCCGAAAGTTCATCAACATCTCTCCTACCCCTTATTGGAACTTCACTGTTCTAATCACCTCCGTCCAACCTACATTAAATTAGTTTAACACAATATTTGTGTTCCACGTGTAATCGATTGTTCATCTTATCTGCCTCCCAAAGCAGATACTATTTGGGCTTTACACAGTCAGCATCTTCTTCTCAGTCCATACATTCGTCAGTGTGTCTGCGCACCCATTCATTCCGGAACTCCACTCTTCCTTCCAGGACCGCGGTCCTTCCCACAGAACACCTTCCTTCAGGACAGATCTTTGGATAAAGAAGCCTTATCTCTCTGAAATGTCATTTGGTTCTTTTTCCTAACTGACAGTTTAGAAGAACATAAACTTTTAGGTTGAGTTATTTTCTCTCAGCATCTTGAAGGTACTATTCCACTGTCTTCTGGCTTTCACCGTTACCGCAGAAAAGTCTACGATTAGTTTAACTTTGTAGATATTCTGCCTTTTCCCTCTGGTTGCTTTCTCAGATCTGCTTCTAGCAATTTCACTAATGAGCTATATGTTTAAGTTTATTTGTACTGCTCAGAGGCATGGGCTTATGCAGTTACATGCTAAGTCGCTTCAGCTGTGTCCCCATGGACAGTAGCCTGCCAGGCTCCTCTGTCTATGGGATTCTCCAGGCAAGAATACTTGAGTGGGCTGCCATACTGCTCAGAAGAATATGCTTTTAATCTGATGATTCACATCTTTCATTGACTCTGAAAAATTCTTTGTTGTTGTTGCTCAGCCACTAAGTCATCGTGTCTGACTCTGTGACCCCATGAACTGAAGCACACAGCACTTCCCTGTCCTTCACTATCTCCCGGAGTTTGCTCACACGCATGTCCACCGCGTTGGTGATGCATCCAACCAGCTCATCCTCTGTTGCCCCCTTTTCCTCCTCCCCTCAATCATTCCCAGCATCAGGGTCTTTTCCAATGAGTTGGCTGTTCCTATAAGGTGGCCAAAGTACTGGAGCTTCAATATCAGTCCTTCCAGCGAATATTTAGGGCTGACCTCCTTTAGGATGGGCTGGTTTGATCTCCTTGCTGCCGAAGGGACTCTCAAGAATCTTCTCCAACACCACAGTTTGAAAGCATCAATTCTCTGGCGCTCAGCCTTCTTTATGGTCCAACGCTCACATCCATACGTGAGCACTGGAAAAACCACAGCTTAGACTATATAGACCTTTGTCAGCAAAGTGAAGTCTCTGCTTTTTAATATGCTGTCAAGGTGTGTCATGGCTTTTCCTCCAAGAAGCAAGAGTCTTTTAATTTTGTGGCTGCAATCCCCATCTGTAGTGATTTTGGAGCCCAAGAAAATAAAATCTGTCACTGTTTCCACTTTTCCCGCATCTATCTATATCTCCCTATTCTATGTTCTGACATTCCTATTACAAGCATCAGACCATCAGACCAGTCTCTTAACTCTGCTTTCATATTTTTCAAATCTGTGTCTGCTGCTGCTGCTAAGTCGCTTCAGTCGTGGCTGACTCTGTGCGACCCAAGAGATGGCAGCCCACCAGGCTCCCCCGTCCCTGGGATTCTCCAGGCAAGAACACTGGAGTAGGTTGCCATTTCCTTCTCCAATGCATGAAAGTGAAAAGTAAAAGTGAAGTCGCTCAGTTGTGTCTGACTCTTAGAGACCCCATGGACTGTAGCCTACCAGGGTCCTCCGCCCATGAGATTTGCCAGGCAAGAGTACTGGAGTGGGGTGCCATTGCCTAATCTGTCTCTAAACACCATTATAGATAATTCCACAGATCTAACTTCCAACTAATTAATTCTCTCTTTAGCTGGGTCTAATTTGCTATTTAGTTCTAATTAATTTATAAATTCAATTAATCTATTATTTTATTTCGACAAGTTCTACTTAAAAAAAAACCTCTTGGTCAATTTTGATACTTTCATTTCTTGTCATACTTCCAAATCTCTAGTTTATATAAACTCCACAATTTAACTTCCTAAACATCTATTTATCTCACTTGTTACTTTTGATGATTTCACTCATGGAATCTTGTTTCCCTGTGTGTTTTGGAATTTTGGATTCTGTTTTTGGATACAGAACTTATGTTCAGTGGCGGCCTTTTCTGTGGGAATAAAAAGTGAAGCCAAGTCTGAGGGGGCAAACTTCCAGAAATAATTTATATTTTTGCTTCTGCCAAATTCTGCCAAATTCTCTAGGACATTACCAATCTGGAATCACTGTAATTATTCAACTTCAGGTTCCCAGGAAACACAGATGGTATAAACTTCAACTCCAAGCTCATGGAAGCACACAGATCTATGGTTACAAATTCTCAAGTGAAACTATCCACCTCCCCAGCAACCAACAATTTACCTATTCCTTTTATCAGGAAAAGAATGTTCCCTCCTGTCCATACTTTCACTGAATGAATAACCCTGCAGAAGTCTTATCATATGAGAGCCTCAGTCTCAGTTCCACATCTTATCTCCCGTGCCTCACACGCTGCTACTAAACCCATATCTTTAAATTATGGAAAGAGGCAAAGTCCCTCAGGAAAAAGCAGCTTTAGCCAGTGAAAGGGCACAGCTCTAGTTTCCAGCCCACTCTTGCTTCTCCCTTTTTTATACATGCAATTATGCATATACATTTTAAAAGGATATTCGCTATACTTTATCCAGCATTTCCATGTGTCTTGTATAACGAGGTTTTTGGCTGTTCTCTTCACTCTTATCGCCAGAAATGCAAGTTCAGAGCAAATTCCAAGGGTGACAAGAGGAGATCTACCAGCCTGCATGCTAAGTCACTTCAGTCGTATCCAACTCTTTGAGACCCTATGGAATACAGCCTGCCAGGCTCCTCTGTCCACAAAATTCTCCACAAAATGGGGTGTGCTGTCATGCCCTCCTCCACGGGATCTTCCCCACCCAGAGATGGAACCCAGTCTCCTACATTTCCTGCACTGACAGGCAGGTTCTTTACGACTAGTGCCAGCAGAACAAGAAATCAAGCTAGGTCACCTCGAGTCACATTCAGCTGCGACTTTGTAAATGATTCCCTAACACCATCCACAGGGGTGGGAGGTGGGATTTCCCTGGTGGCTCAGTGGTAGAGAATCTGCCTGCCGATGCAGGAGACAAGGGTTCAGTCCCTGATCGAGGAACATCTCACATGCCACGGAGCAGTGAAGCTGGCACACCACAACTACTCAGCCTGCGCTCTGGAGCCTGGAAGCCACTACTGTAGCCCGGGCGCCCCAGGGCCCTGCTCCACGAGAAGCCACTGCAGCCGGAGAGGAGCCCCTGCTCTCCGCAACCAGAGAAACCTCACGCAGCAACGGAGACTCGGCACAGCCCAACTAAAACAACTAAAAAAACAAGGGTCCAGGACCATCCTCCACAAGACTTGCCTTTCTCCAGAGGCCATCATTCCTGAAGGACACTGGCAAGAGAGCTTGTAGATAAAAGGTCAAGGATTATACACAAATGTTATTTTTGCTCCTTCGTGTAATCCCACTAAAACCACAGCAAAGAAAAGGTTTTTAAGGTATACACCCATAAAGACAAAGGGAACAGCAAAGAACCACAGAAGTAGAGTTCTGAAGCTAGAAAGCAAATACACGAGGGGCCAATGGCCACACGGACTCCTAAAGTGGCTGCAGAGAAAGCTGAGAAGCAACACGGTTTCCACCACCGAACATCTTCATCCCGCTCCAGAGTTTGTCTTCTGGCTCCCCCTCCACTCTACATCTCTGGGGTCCCAAACCAAAAAGAAGAGCTCACTACACTCGCCCTTTGTTTCAAATTCCAATTCCTGTCTTCCTCGCCCCGCAAGGGTGTCAAGTGCAAGGCCCAGCCTCTCAGTTGCCCATGTGGAACTGAAAACAGACTCAGGTGTAAAAGTCACCACCCAGGGCCTCTGCAGTCACACAGATCCTGGCCTGGTAGGTATTCCCTATCTTCTTACTGTACAATGCTTTCAACCGGAGGTATTTTCTCTGTCCATCTTTTCCAGGTGCCTTCAGAAAGAGGGTTGATCCTGATCATCAAAAAAGGGAACCTCCATATCTACTTTGACCCATTTTTAAATATATTTTCAGGACTATATACAATAGCTCAAGAGGACACCTCCACACATACACAGCAACTGAAATCACCAGTGCAGATAAGACTGCCCATAGAAAGTGTTAATCAAGAACACTGACCCCAAAGCAGAGTCCTGAAGAAAGTTAACTTCCCTTCCAAAGGTTAAGTCAAAGGGAAACAATCCCCTTTCAACCAACTTCATTATTTTAGACTCTTGTGAACTGCACTGCACCTCCTTGCCCTCAAATTCGTAACCAGCACTAGGACTGTACTAGGAAATAAGGTCTCTGAAGAGGTAATTAAGGTCAGTCAAGGCCACACGGGTGGGGCTCTGACAGGACTGCTGTCCTTCTAAAAGGAGGAGACATGCCCAGAGAGAAGCCTGTGTGAGGGCAAGCAAGAAGGCAGCTCTCTGCACACCAAGGAGCAAGGGCTCACCAGGAACCAATCCTGACAAAATCTCAGTCTTTGACTTCAAGCCTCTAGAACAGGAAAATTAATTTCTGTTACTGAAGCCCCCGAGTCTGTGGCATCCTGCAGCCTAAGCAGATTACTACCCAGACAGCGCCCGTCACCTGTGCAATGTGGGAAAGCTGGCTAGGACGTCACTCACACTAGAAACAGTACCCACTGCCACCCAGGTCCACGAACAGGGCCTGACAAGCGGGCTTACACAAGGAATCCCAGGAAAACAGCAGTGAGAGAACAGAGCGCATGGTGAGGAAGGAACTGGGAAAGCAGGGGCTTTGGAGAACAAGCCATCTCAACCTGCCCTCTTCAATTCTTCAGCCAGTCAGGGCAGAAGCGGGTGCCAGGCAAGAAGCCACACGCCCACCCAGGAACTAAAGCGCACGCAGCCCCTTCTGCTGGGAAAAGCCTCTCCTCAGACTCCAGGCCATTCTCTACAAGTTTCCCCCATCCTCCCTACCTCCACTATTGCCACACAAGACACCAGGATCCTGCCACGCCCAGAGCGTGTCCACCGCGCTGGCTGCACCAGTGGAGCCTGCCCCCACAACCTTCAGCAAGGGCCTCAGCCCCGCCTGGGGGTGGAGGCAGCGTGGGGCCTGACTGGTGAGCACACACAGACGCACACGTGCACATCCACCCCGAGCCCAGATGCATCCTGGTCGGTCCACTGCCACCTGGTCGGTCCACTGCCACCTCCCTCTGTCGGCACAGAGACTCAGACGCGGGAAGCAGCCTCTCTGGAGCTCCTCAGACACCAGGTCAGCAGAAGTGGGCGTCCTTCCTGTCTGGATACCCTTCGGGAGGTGGGAGATTTCCAAGCTCTGTAACCTAACATTAACAGGGACACAAACACATACACACCACCACAACGCAGTATAACCGTGTGTAATCGTTTCTTGGTATCTATATTAAAATTCAAAGCATACATGCCCTGTGACTCCGAACTCTCTCGTCATCAATCCTTAGCAAACAATCTGCATAAGCTGTGAGCAATCAGAAAGTCCATCAATAGGAGACCAGACAAAACGCAGCCTATCTCCGAACTCTGAAATTTCACACTATTAAAAAGACTGAGGTAGATCCATATACACTGAAGAAGACTGCCAGAACAAGTCTCTGAGCTTAACAAGCCATGACGGGGACTTCCCTGATGGTCCAGTGGTTAACTCCATGCTGCCACCGCAGGGGACACAGATTCAATCCCTGGCCAGGGGAACTAAGATCCTGCATGCCATGCGGTGGGGGAAAAAAAAAACACACACCAGCAAAACCATGACATGTGACAATGTGGATGCAAGTTACGAAACACGGTGAGCAAAAGATGGGGACACAAACCAGTTCACCCTGCAAGATTACATCTGTTTAAAGCACAATGACAGCTTCCCTGGTGGCTCAGCCAGTAAGAATCCGCCTGCAATGCAAGAGACCTGGGTTCGATCTCTGGGTTGGAAAGTCCCCCGGAGAAGGGAAAGGCTACCCATTCCAGTATTCTGGCCTGGAGAATTCCATGGACTGTATATTGTCCATGGGGTGGCAAAGAGTTGGACACAACTGAGTGATTTTCACTTCACTACACTTCAAAGCACAATGTTAGGCTAAACTAACATATGCTATTAAAAAAGGGCAGTGGTTACCCTCCAGGGTTTAGGGGTCAAGACTGGAATGGAGAAAGAGAGGGCTCAGTGGGGAAGGGGCGAGCATCTCCATCTAGATGCTGATGACATCAGCATATTCAGTTTGTGAAAATTCTTCAAGTTGTCACTTATGGTAATTACACTATCCTATACATAATTTACACTTCAGTTAAATGTTTGGAAAAGAGTAATACCATTTTAGGTTAAAAAGAAAAAAACAGCTTTCTGTCTTTCTCTAGGTCTAATACTTCTATAGATACACAGGTCAAACTGTACCAACCGGAGAAGGCTCATTTCTGGAGGAGGATTCAGAAGGCAGACAGAGCTGGCAAAAGAGACCATGGGTTCCCCTGTAATATCTAAATTTCTGCAACTAAATCCATATGTGTTACTTATAAAATTAACAAAAATTTTAAATGGGACAAGAAGTTATGGCCAAAGTGACTATTACTATCAACTATATCCCAGGTGGCCCACCGGGAGACCCCAGGATGCGCGGAGGTTTGGGAGGGGCTTTTCAGGGAGGGGAGACAGGACCGCACTGGGCCGGCTCACCTCCCCCACGGAGTCCTGCAGGACTCACTCTCAGGTCGGGGTGGGGGCTTCACAGGAGGCACCAGCCATGTGGGAAGGGAAACCAGAATTCACCTGACTCTACCCCTCTATTTTCTAAGCTCCAGAGCAGATGAACCCCGATTCCCTTCTGCCCTCAGGGCACCAAGGGCTCTCCTCTAACCCCTACTCTCTAGTGGTAAAGAATCTGTCTGCCAAGGCAGGAAATATAAGAGATGTGAGTTCAATCCCTGAATCAGGAAGACCCCCTGGAAGAGGGCCCAGCAACCACTCGATATTCCTGCCTGGAGAATTCCATTCACAGAAGAGCCTGGCAGGTTACAGTCCGTAGGGTCAGAGAGAGTCAGACATGACTGCGGCAACTAAACAGGCAGGCAAGCAGTCACTCCTACCCAAGCCAGCGGTTCCAAGGGGGGCTCTGGTCTGCCTGGCCTGTGAGGCCCTGAAGGGAATGTTAAACTTGGACAGGAGGGTAATTCTCAAACAGAATACAGTAATAGTTTCTTAACCCAGGGTTGCCAGTCCAAGACTCTGAGAACTCACGCATGCTTTCCGAGCCAATGAGATGAAAGGGGGAAGGAGGGCTGTCAGTGATACTGGACGTTAAAAGGCATTGTCCTCATACCTGCAAACACTGTGCTCCACTATACGGGCCAGGAGGAGAGAACATCCTGGCATCAACACTCAAGAGCAGCCACTTCCAAGTCAGCCTCCCGTTTTCATTGGTGCTTGTCTAGGAGGCAAGCAGAGGCCCCTCCCTCTCCTCAGATGGACAGACAACAGCTGGTCTGGTCACATCTTCCCTGAAACGCTGGCCCACCAGCCCCAGGAAGCAGCCTCCTCCATCCTCCAGCCAAGTGCTTGGGTTTCCAAGCAGCCTTCCTTTTCCTTCCCCAGAACTAATTTTAGCCTCCTTGGTTGTCAGAGTGGAACTGAAATAGTCGGCAGAGGAACGTTTGCAAACAAGAATATGTACTCACCTCTCACAACGCCTCAGCTCCAGCCCAGAAACTGGCCAGAGAGAAGTCATCCCAGTGAGTGGCAGGCCAGACCCCCAGAAGCCACCGCCCCCAACCCGCGGAGGAGGAGGACTCACATCCGCCCACTGGGGCAGCAACCTTCCTTTCCCACACCCACTCCCAGCGATCGCGTGCCCATGACTGAAAACACTCCGCTAGGGCCGCCAGTCCCTGAGAGAGTTTGAAAAAGACACATGTATGTGCAGAGCTAAACAGGGAGAAGGAGGGCAAGGCATGGGGCTGTCCAAATGCAGAAAGCCAAGGCCAATCCGGGCCAGGGGAGGCGCGACGAACTCCCCAGCAATCTCAGCCTGCATTACCAGTCCGCTTCCAGCACCTACCATACTCTCACACGGAGAGAACACTGAGAAACTTCACCATCAGACTCAGAAGAGGCCAGCGGCCTCTCCTCTCCCTCATCCCCACCCAACAACTGAGGCATCCAGGGGCAGGACCGCAAAGACCAGGCGCCTCTGGGGTTGGGATGGCAGGCCGCAGTTTGGTGGAGAAAGACCCAACAAGGGGGAGGTGTTTATTCTGGAACAAAAAACAGGTGACAGAATGGAAGGGAAGAGAAAAAAAGATAACGAAAACTGGAACAAAGTCCCCTCTGGGAAGACCCAAAAGATAGAAGCAGAAAGTCTCAAAATAAATAAATACAAACAAAATAAAAACCTTTAAGCACTTCACACACCACACAGCAGCGACAGGGAGCACTTGGAAACTGAAGCTTTGGGGACTGCTTCCTCCCACTCTGTAATAGCGCTCAGTTCAGCAAGGTGTTATTTTGCTGATCTCAAGATCAGAGAGGAGATCCCCCGCAGAAGGCTCCGGAGTTGAGCCGCGAGTAGACTGGGGGAGGAGCGGAGGAAGAACAGGGAGCTGCCAGTCTGCCAAGAACAACCAACAGGCGCCGGAAGAGAGCAACCCCCGGGTCGGGGCCGTGGTGCCGGCGCCCATCTGGTCTCCAGCCTCCAGCCGCACTGCCCACCACACCTCCCCGGCCCGGGGGGAGCTGCGCAGCCGCCCCATACCTTTGGGGAGAGGCGGCGCCCCCGCCCCGGTGTCCACGGCCTCGGAGCCCCAGGCCCAGGGCGGCGGCGGCTCCCCAGGGTGCTCGGCGGCCGGCCCGCCCGCAGGGCTCGCGGGGGAGGGCATGCCCGGTGCTCCGCTGGGCCCGCGTCGGCTGCCAGGTGCGTGCACAGGGACACCGAGCCCCCGGCCCGGGCGGGCGAGGCAAGATGCGAACCTGGCGGTGCACTCAGAGTGGTGGGCGGGGGCGGCAGGCGGGCGTCCGCCCCCCCCCCACCCCGCAATCGCCGCCTCCCTGAAACCTGAACCACTTCTGGGAAAACTCAAGGACGCCAGGATTCTCTCCACGGTGGCCAGCGGCACTCCTGAAGCACAAATTTGAACCAAACCCTGACGCTGAAGCAGGAATCTCCCAGACTTTTAGAAACCAACCTTCCGCCCTGAATCTTATGAGGAGAGCGTGAGTGTGTGAGAGTGTGTGTGAGTGTGTGTGTGTGTGTGCGCACGCACGCGCACCACTGGGGGGAGGAAGTAAGGGGGGTGGTATTAGCCATTAACCCCATCTCCCACAACTCTCTGTCCCTTTAAAATCATGAGAACATTCTAGATCAAGTTCTCAATCAGGTGATTTATGCCCTCTCCACTCCAAGCATTTTTGGTTTCCCGGATTACAAATGCTATTAGCATTTTGTGAGTAGAGGCCAAGGAATACTGCAAACCATCCTACAATGAACAAGACACCCCCCTTCCCACCTATACAAACACCAAAGAATCACGGGATCCAAATTGTCAACAGTGTCAAGGCTGAGCCAGCCAGGACCCTGCCTGAGGGCTGTCTGTCCAGTGTCATTCTCAAAAGAAGGATCCAGATCAGTTACCGCCTACCTAGGTCCCCAGATCCCAGCATCTGGTAAAGGGCCAGTATTTACGAGCAGATCTAGGGTACTCTGGTCCTCACTTGCACTATCCTAAGTTCCCAGGTAGGATGCTGAATGCACAGGCATGCAGGGAGGGCTTCCTGAAGGAAGGGGTGGGGGCAGGGGGTGCAGGGAGGAAACCAGGGCTGTCATGTGGACAGTGGGCAGGGTGACAGACTGCAGAAGCAAAGGAGAAGTCACGCGCAGTGGCTAGAACAGGTAGGTGGAACCCGCCCGGTACAGCACACCCGCCAAGGACAGCATGTTGTCCCCTGGAACAATGGGCAGGGGGCCAGGCCTTCACAAAATCCCACCCAGGGGGCCACAGTTACCTGGTGTCGGTGCAAACAGTGAGTGTGCACCAAGATGCACTCACTCTCACACGCACTCTCTATTTGCATTTTCCTGGGGGAAAGATCCACAGCTCTCATAGGATCCTCGGAGTGTATGATGGGCAGGCTTCACTGGGTTCCCTAGAAAGGAAGTTCCTCAGGCGAAGTGCCAGGACAAGTCCAGGTGCTACCTGGGGGAATCGCGATGACCAGAAAGACCCTGTAGAGTAGTGGATGGCCATCAGGGCCTCGTGTGGTTTCACCCAGGTGGACAGCCTGGGAGGCTGGGTGAGTGTCTCACATCATCTACCTGGGAAGCATTTCTAAGAGCTGAGGAGAGTGCCTGCTCCTCCCCAAGGAGCAGCCCGGCCAGCCAGCCAGGGCAGAGCCTGGAGTGCTTAGCAGGTACAAGGACATGGACACCCTTCCCCGGGAAAGGGTACCGGTGGCCCGTGCCTCTCTGGTCTGTGTCCCTGAGAGCTACCACTACACCGGGCCTGAGAGTCACTTCACTCATTGCATACACACGTCCCCCCGAGGAAATGGGGCACATCTTTGGGTGGGAGAGTAGTTGTCTATGAGGACAGCAGGGAGCATAGTCAGTGCCTGCACTTTCTGATGGGACAGAAAGAAATCTGGTCCTCCTCCCCAGCCAGGGGCCCCTGACATTTCACTCAGCATACTCTCCAACCCACAGGCCCTGATCTAAAGCCCAAGTACACAGACAGAGGTCAGGATTCTTGGGGGATACACAGATGTGTGTCTGGGATATCCTCTGCTAGGCAAGAGCCAATGACTTGTTTCCCAAGGACACTTGGCCAGGCACGGATCACAGAAGACGTGCAAAACTCACTAATGCTGATCTTGTATCAAGTACTGTACACCATGACTGCAGCATCCATCCTGCCTTTTCGAACAGGCCTGCAGCATCCAATATGGTAGCCACTAGCAAAATGAGGCTTACTGAGCATATAAAATGTACAAAGTCTGAACTGAGACATTCTGTACGTATAAAATACGCTGTGCGTTTTGACGACAGTAAAGAATGTAAAATGTTGTTTTAATACTGACTACAAGTTGAAATGACTGTGTTATATACATTAGGTTAAATAAAATATACCATTAAAGTTAATTTGCTCTTATTATGGGGCTGAATGTGTCCCCTCAAAATTCTTATGTTGAAACTCTAATGCCCAATGTGATGGGATTTGGAGATGGGGTCTTTGCAAAACGTTAGAGGTTCATGAGGGTGGAGACCCCTTGATGGGGTGAAAGCAAAAAAAAAAAAAAAATCAGTGCCCCCAGTATCCCCACCTGAAGCACCAGGTAAGACCACGTGAGGGTGCAGTGAGAACACAGCCATCTGTGAGCCAGTAAGACAGCCCTCACCAAAACCCGACCATGCTGGCATACTGGCCTCAGACTCCCAGCCTCCAGACTGTGAGAAAAGAGTTAGGTCACACAGCCTGTGGCATTTTGTATAGCACCCTGAGGCGGCTAAGACACACCTGTTTCTTTTTCCTTTTATTAACAAAACTACCAGAAAGGTTTAAAGTCTTCTATGTTGTTCCCTCTATATTTCTGTTTGACAGTGCCGTCCTAGACCTTCCGTCTACAAGGAGGTGAGGGTACTTCTAAACAGCAAGCCCAGAGTTTGAAGGAAGCACATCCAGCAGGATGGAGGAACAGAAGGATCAGCTCTGTCCCGACCGGGGTCTGTTGAGGCTCCTCTCATAGTTCCTTGCAAGTCAGGCAGTGGCCACCAGAGGACTGGCTGATGGGACCACAAGAAACACACAGTGACTCCACCTTCCTACAATAAAGAATCTGTCTACAATGCGGGAGACCTGGGTTCGATCCCTGGGTTGAGAAGATCTCCTGGAGGAGGGCATGGCAACCCACTCCAGTATTCTTGCCTGGAGAATCCTGATGGACAGAGGAGCCTGGCCAGCTACGGTCTAAGAACACACACACAAGCACTGCCCAAGCCAGGGAAGAGCATGGAAATCCCAGGGACCCAATCCCACCCTGCCTCATCTAATCAGGTGCGGACCTGAGACTGGTCAGGACAGAAGAATAATTAGGGAAGAGGCCAGCTCTGAAGGCCTGGTCTTGGAAGAGCCCATCACCTCCAGGAGGGATCCAGGGACAGCCACGTGAGCCGCTGCTTGCCTAATAAAGTAGGCTAGCTGCAGCCCTTCCCTCTAGAGGCCAATGTCTTCCTTTACTTCAGAGATCTCTCTTGGGAGAAAAGCATCTCAAAGCAAAACTTCAAAGGCAGAGAAAGGAACAGGTTCAACACCACGGACACTTTGCTTCTGTGACACAAGAAATGGCTCCAAAAGATCCATGACTCTCTTCCATATTGTGCCCAAGTACCAATAAGGGGCCACTTCCCAGGGGGCTAGTGGTAAAGAATGCGCCTACCAACGCAAGAGATCCAGGCTGGCTCCCTGGGTCGGGAAGATCCCCTGGAGGAGGAAATGGCAACCCACTCCAGTATTCTTGCCTGAACAATCCCAGGGACACAGAGGAGCTTGGCGGGCCACAGTTCATGGGGTCTTAAAGAGTCGGACCTGACTGAGCACGCATGCATCTACCAATAAGGGGTCTCTGTCTTCAAGTTACGCAGCTCCAAGCCCCACAAGAAGTTACTAGCCTTCGGTACAGACGGCTAAGCCATGATACATCGGAAAGGAGGCCGGTACAGTGGGAGTGGGGATAAGGAGATCCGGGATCCCCACCCCCGCAGCAGCCCGGGGATCCCAGCCCCGCCCCTGCACTCCCGGCCCCGCCCTTCGCGGGTTTCCCAGACTCTAAGCTGCTGCCACCGCGGGCGGCAGGGGACCCGCGCTGCATGTGTAATGGGGGCTGGGAACAAAGACGCGCAGGACCAGCTCCCCCGCGCACCAGTCTAAGAGACCGTCCCGGGCTTCTCCCTGGAGCTTTAATGCGCGGCTTCCGTGGGCTGCCCAAAGCCATCCGAAGCCTAGTGCGGAGCCTGTCCGCGCGCGCACACTGGAACAGGGCGCGTCCTAGTACCGCTAAAAGAGGAAAAATCTGTGCGCCGGCCAGAGGGAAAAGCGATCTCCCAGCGGGATCCGCGTGCATACACTCGCACCCACCCACCCTCAGCCGCCAGCACGCACGCCGAACGCGAGCAGGGTCACCCACCCCCGCCACGTGCTTTCCCAGAGGTCAGAACGAATAGGGACCTGTTGGTTTTTCTTCTCGCCCCACCTCTCCTTCCAGGTGCCCCAAAACAAAGCAGTTCCTCGGAGTGACCACACCTCGCCTACCGGGGCGCCACAGGGAAAGCGGGCGCAGGTGGGAGCTGGCGCCAAAGGCGCGCCTCCCGGGGAACACCACGCAGACGTGGTGGGGTGGAGTGCAGGAGACTCCTCTGGGCTGTGTGAAGCGGCCCGCTTCGCTCCGCTACACCTAAGTGGCTCTGAGGGTCGCGCAATCCTGCCCCTAGCCGCTGCTGCACCTACAATCCCGCTACCTCCGTATAAGATCTGCCCGCCCCTCTTGGCCACCTTCCCCATGCTCCGATTTTCATCTCACTCTCCCTGGGTTCCACGCGCCCATATAGCCTGAACCCCGACCCTGGGGTCGCCTCTGCGAACGGGAGCCCCACAGGCCGCCACACAGACAAGATCATCCCCGCCAAGACCAGCGAGCGGGGCGCCCTGCGCGCCCCCTGTCCCCGCCCCGGGAGGTGCAAGCTGGGTGCAGGTGGCGCGGCAAGGAGGCCGCGGGCCCGCCCTTTGTTGGTAAACACCGCGCGGCGCCCGAAGCCGCTCCGCGCGCCCTTCCTGCGCCCCCCACGCCGCGCCTCGTTCTTACCGGCGCACAGCGATCCCCAGAGGAGGGCGAGGGCCGCCCAGGGCGCCGTCATGTTCCGCGGCGCCGCCCCGCGGACACCCGGAGCCCGCGGGCAGGGCCGCGCGGCGCTCCCGGGGCGCGCAGGGCCCGGCGGCGGCTGCGCTCTCCTTCCCGCTCCTTCCTTCGGCCTCGTTCCCCGCGCGTTTCCTGCGCCTTCGTCCCCGGCAGCGTGCAGGCTCCAAGGGCCGGACGGCGGGGCCGGGCTCAGGGCCGCTGCGGGCGGCGCAGGCTTCG
>SJXQ01004848.1:568644-606706 GCA_006408695.1 Aepyceros melampus | reverse complement strand
AGGCGGGCGAGCTGGGCGGGGAGGGGGAGGGGAGGCGGGCCCTCCGGCCGCGTGGTCCGCGCCCCCCTCGGGGGCGGGGCCGCAGATAAACAACAAACGAAGGCCCCGCCCCCCGGCCGGCGTGG
Source organism: Aepyceros melampus (assembly GCA_006408695.1). Taxonomy (NCBI): domain Eukaryota; kingdom Metazoa; phylum Chordata; class Mammalia; order Artiodactyla; family Bovidae; genus Aepyceros; species Aepyceros melampus. The sequence continues at coordinate 606,581 of SJXQ01004848.1, read as the reverse complement.
TCCAGAAGGCGTGTGCAAAATGCACGACCCGAGGGCGAGGCTGGGCGAGCTGGCAAGACTGGGTCCTGGACCACTTAGCCCCAAGACCCCGAGACCTCGTGGCCACGGCACCGTGATTCCTGCTTTGCACTCTAGCCCACGCTCCCGAACGCATGCTGCTTTGCGACCATGGAGAGGCCGGGTCGCCCCGGACTCTGGCCTGGATTCCCCTCTGCACCTCCGTCTCCCTACCTGAGATGGAGGGCACAGTGAACCGCAGGAGACGTGTCTGAATTGATAGGCGAACTAATCTGCAGGAAAAAAAGGCTGATTTCCCTAAAATGACAAGTGGTCTCTTACGTCTGCAACCCAACCCCAAACACACACAAAGGCACAGCTGGGGATCTTGAAATTGGACACATCCCAGGGAGGGAGAGTGGGAGCCCGCCCCCGCAAAGCAGCAGATGACGGAACAGGGCCTCCAGCAACTTGCCTCTCTACCCTAACCCCACCCCACCTCCGCTTTAATCTGCGCCTTTAAAACTGTTCTCAGTTGTTCCCGTAGTTGAGTGTCTACGGGAGAGAGTGTCCAGCGAGTGTCTCTGCTACCCTCTTCACTCCCCAAACGGCTTCTTGAGAGCCCCTTGTTTTCTGTGTCGGTTTCTACCATCCTTACCACAATCAGGGCTTGGGAGGGTAATGATGGAGAAGGAAATGGCAACCCACTACAGTATTCTTGCCTAGATAATTCCATGCACAGAGGAGCCTGGTGGGCTGCTGTCCATAGGGTCGCAAAGAGTAGGACACGACTGAAGCGACTTAGCAGCAGCAGCAGATGACGCTCCCAGCTAAAGAAGGAAAGCCCGCTCACATCTCAGGGATGAGGGGCGGAATCCTTCCGTACAGAATGGTCTTCTGGCTGCTCATGATTTTCCACAACCTTTCTTGGAGCAGGACAAGAGGAGCCAGGCTCGAGGTGGAGCCTGGAAGTCTGAGTTGTTTCACTTCTCTGAGCCTCAGTTTCCTTTTACAGAAAGTGAGGAGGCTAAATAAATAAACGGGGAAATGTGAGTAGGCTAGATTCCTTCCATGCTCCACATTTTTTAAATAGCAGAAACCTTATTCAAACGAGATCTTATGTAAAAGCCCACTTTGTAGAAAGTGTATCAATGAAGTTGAAATGAGGGCCCACCACCCCTAGTTTCCACAGCACTAGGAACACCTCAGGGACCACACTTGGGAGTCACTTACAGATTATAGGGTGCTATACTGCTGGACACATGACAAGAAAAGCAACTGTCATTCCTTGGAAGGGAAGATAAATCACTGCCTCCTTCCTGTTGGAAGGTAGCAGCCATAATCTGTGTGCCAACAATTAGACTGGCTGCTGCTTCTCTGCTACTCCAAACCAGGTAGGGTATCACAATAAAGGCTCAGGGTGGTCCAAACAGCAAACACATCTCTGTCTTCCACCTTGGCATCTCTGGGAACTTGAAATTCATATAACCAAATGCTTACCTGACATCTCTATTGGGTAGCCTATCAGGTATGTAGCACTTGCCCTTACTAAAGCAGAGTTCCTCATTCCCCAGTAAATCTACTCCTCCAGTTGTGCCTGTCTGAATCAATGGCATAACCAGCCAGTAGTTCAAGTTGAAAGTTTATGTAATTCTTGATTCCTCTCGTAATCAGCCCATCAGCAATCTAGTTTCAGAAACACATCCGCCATCAGTCTACTTCTCTTCCAAATACACTATCACCACCATCTCACTTGTGGACGACTGCAACAGCAGTGAACTAAAATCATGTCTTATCTGCTTTCATTCTTGCCTGGCTATATGTTCTGGATAGCAATTGAAATGATCTTTTCAAAATGGGACTCACTTCACATTTGTCCCTTGCTTCAAATCCTCCCATGGCTTCCTGTTAGGTGGCTAACTAGTATATGAACAGCTGTACTTCCTCCACCATCTCACCATCATCAGCCAGACACACTGATCTACTTTCTGTTCCCAAGACACATTAGAGTGGTTTCTGCCTTAGACCCACCCCCACCCCAAACTCCCCACTGGCAAGGCTGGAATCCTCTTCCCATGATTCTCTTGCAGAGCTGAAATCCATGTTGTTAGGCTCATAGGATTAGCCTCTGTCTCAACCATTTGCTCCTGTGCCCACAGGCTGTTAGGGAAGGTGATCCTGGGTATCTGAAATATCAGGCATGAGATGATGGGACGTTGAAAGGCAAAAACCCAACAAATGTCCACTCCAAAATTTACGGCAGGGAATTCTGCCATTCAGGAATTCTGTGTGTTCCAACCACTCTTCCCGTTTTCTTCCTTCCTCAGTGATCAAGGTGGGAAACCAAGGAATCAGGAAGAAACAGCTGAGCATGGAATCCTTCCATATCAAGTTAATGAGAGAAGACAGAAGACTATAGTGTTATACTACTTGGTATCTGTATAGTTATAACACATTCTATTGTGAAGCTTAAGTCCATTTAATTAGCAAGATAAACTCTTAAAGGAAGCACAATTTTTGTAATTTTATTTAGACACCTCTTTACTTAAACACAAAGAAGTAGCCCCAGCCTGTTTCAGCTCATGAAAGGCCCTGATTATAGAGATATACCATAGGGGGTAATTATGAGATCTATGGGAAACATACGTGAGTATATATTAGTGAGTAATTTAGGTACAGCAAATTACCAGTACATTAAACAATTTCAGGGGGTAACATTAATTGGATGGGTACATGGGTTTTTTTGGCAATACAATTCTCCCCAAACATATCCATTTACTTCCAATCTGTCCCATGTGCCATCAACATCAAAAGTTATTTCCCAGACATTTCAAAACTATTTTCTTTTCTTTCTTGTCCCCACAGTTCTTCTTCCCACCCTGTCTTAACTTAGTTGTGGCTGCTGCTGCTGCTGCTAAGTCACTTCAGTCGTGCTGACTCTCTGCAACCCCATAGACGGAAGCCCACCAGGCTTCCCTGGGATTCTCCAGGCAAGAACACTGGAATGGGTTGCCATTTCCTTCTCCAATGCATGAAAGTGAAAAGTGAAAGTGAAGTCGCTCGGTCGTGTCCGACTCTTCGAGACCCCATGAACTGCAGCCCACCAGGCTCCTCCGTCCATGGGATTTGCCAGGCAAGAATACTGGAGTGGGGTGCCTTCTCCTACCTTGAGGTCAACTAAATTAATCGGGTTGGATGGTAATTAGGTAAAAAGCTAACTCTCCATAGCTCTTATAACAGATTAGATTATGCTATGCTAACGGAAAATCCCCAAACCCCAGTGGCTCAAAACAACAAAATTTATTTCTCACTCATACTGTAAGTCTGCTGGGGGTCAAGAAGCAAGCTATACTCATTATAGCAACTTAGTGACACTGGTTAATGTAGACTACATTTTGATACATGCTTCTACTATTGCAGAGAGAGCGAGCCTGGTAAATCACATTTAAGCTCTTAAAACTTCTACCAGATTCTAAGAAGATGGGGGCTGGGTTGGTGGCTGCATACCTTTTGAATCTTCCAAAATTCTCACAGAGTAACTACATGGAAAAAAAAACAACAGAAAATCCATAAAATCCAATAAAACCAGGTGACAAGGTTTCCCCCAAAACACCAAAATACAAACGAATCGAGATAACTACCAACAGCAATAAAAGAGTCATGGGCTAGTCTCTGTGCAAGGGGAAGCTGAGGAATGGGGTGGAAAAGGTACCTGGGAAATGCAGAATCCCAAAATAGCTAAGAGATATTCCCTGGAAAGCACTGACTCAGTAACTTAAGAACAGTAGGTGACACTAGAAGGGGTTTTTTTCCTTCAATTCAATAGTGAGTGAATCAAAGAGCCTCTGGTAAGAACAGAAAAAACTAGAATAGTCGGTCCTTGTGAACTCTTAAAACTGAGAGGCCAAGCCTCCTTTTTAGGTCAGGCTCCTACAAGGTGGAGAAACCTCTGGAATGTTGGATAAGATGTTTTACTTCCAGTTATTTGCCCTTCGGAGCCATGACAAGAAAATTGGACAAAAGATAGGAGTCAACTATCTTTGGATTTTGTACCATCCTGAAATCTCTGTGAAAAGAGAAATATTGAAGTGAGGCTTATGATTGCCCCTGCTTTCTGCCTGGAGACACATTCCAGTCCACAGCACAGGAAGTGCATTAAACAAGCAGAACCTGGCCACCCTGTAGAGTTGGGATCGGAGAGAGAGGTTGGAGATGAGGAGAAGAGAGAGGAGGGCCCTGCACCGAGAAAGCTGGAGGTCTGCAGACAAGTCTCCTGGGGCTTCTGCTAAACTTAAGGTTTCACATCCTTAGAATCAAACTCCATGAGGGAAGAAAGCAGCAAGCTGAATAGCTCCAAGACTGGCACAGAACACTTTTTATTTCTAACTGGTTAAAGTGGACAAGTCCTTACTCAACATCCAGGACACTGAGAGTAAAGACTCAGAAGAGAGTAACTCCAAGGGCAGTAGAGCTGAACTAGCCCCAGAGTCAAGGCTACTGTAAATCCACACTACCAAGCCTCCCTGTGATCAAGCTGGTCTAGAAGTAATTTACATACCTACCAGACAACAGGTCAACCCCTTTTTAAAAGAATTCAGCAAATCTGGCGTTGTACCATGAAAGAATTTACAATGCCCAACATTTAATTTTTAAAATGACTAAATATGAGAAGCAGTAGGAAAATGTAACCCATCAGGAGAAAAATCAGCCATTAGAAACAGACAGAAATGGCACAGATGATGTTACTATCAGTCAAGGAATTTTTAAAAAGCTATTATAAACATGCTGAAAGACATTTGGGAACAGGAACATCATGAAGAGAGAATGAAACATTTCAGAAATGGACTTGGGAGATAAAAGAAATACAGTATCAGGGGACATATGTATACCTATGGCTGATTCATGTTGATGTTTGGCAGAAACCAACACAATTCTGTAAAGCATTTATCCTTCAATTAAAAAACAAACAAACAAAAAGAAACATTGTCTTTTTTTATTGGGTAGAATTGACATTTTTTCCCTGTATTTTTAATTCATTTAACTCTTACTGTTTTATTTTCATCAGTGTTCCAGTATTATAAAGCTAAACTTCACCTATCACTATTTTAATTATATCCTAGAGGTTTCATTATCAATCTTTTTTCACTCCATTAATTTTTCTTTTTAACACATTTCTATAAGTTTTATAAGTATTTTACACCCAGGTCTTGAACATTTTTATTTTTGCCCCACTGTGCAACTTGCAAGATCTCATTTCCCCTACCAGGGATCGAACAGAGACAGTGAAAGTGCCCGAGTCCTAACCACTGGACCACCAGGAAATTCCCTCAATCACTTTTTTGGACACTCTGAAGTTTTGCTTTATGTTTTCTCTTTGCCCCGGAGTACTTTGACTTGCACATTTTTGCCTTTGCAACAGAGCTCTTTGAGGTTATAAATATATATATATATATATAATTTATTTTTTTTTTCATTTATTTGTTTACTTATTTGGCTACACCAGGTCTTAGTGGGATTTAGTTCCCTGACAAGGGATCAAACACAGGCCTTCTGCATTGGGAGAACAGAGTCTTAGCCACTGGACCACCAGGGAATTCCCATGACAGCTCTTTATACTGTCCTCTTCCTTTTTTTTTTAATTTAGTTGTTACTTCTACCTTGTCAAAACATGTACCATTTGATACTCTTCTCCCATCCCAATCCCCACTTTCACTTTGGTCTTAGGTCTAAAACGATTCAGTGCTCACTAGTAATCTTTTTGTTGAAGTTTCCCCGATGATCTCCTAATTGGATGAGGCTTGTTTTAGTAGAATACTGAGGTGTTATGTGTACAATATTTCCTGAGCTCTTGCATGATTAAAAAACATCCTTGATACTTAAAAGGGCAGTTTAGCTAGACACAAAACACTGTTCATATTTTTTCTCTGAGTTTCTTGAACATGTTGTTCCACTGCTACCTCGCTTTTTGATGCCAACCTGATCTTTCTGGAGACTTTTCTGCCTTTTGGCCTATAGAAAATCCCCCTCACCTTCAAAGGATAATAGTTCGCTAGGAAGTATCTCAGCTGATCATTCTGAGTCAATTTTCCAAGTAACAAGACAGGCCTATTGAAGACACGAATTCAGATCTTCTGTTTCCAGGACTTCCTCTTTGGATAGTTTTAAATACTAACTCTGTTTCATTGTTTCATCTTTTGGCTTCAAGACTCCAGTTTCGCCTGTGTTAATTTTTCCTTGCCTATCTTCTTTGTCTGTCATTTTCCTTCTGGGCCTTTCCAGCTCTTCATGTTGTTTTTGCTGTCTTGGCTTTTTTCATTCTTATCTTCTCTATGACTTATAGCACTTATAGTCATTCCTATTTTCATTTGGATATGTTGTAACTTAGTCTTCATCATCTAGGGTGATTTCATCTTTCTGTTCAAATTCTTTCCCAAGTTTGGGCCATTCTCTTCTCACGTTATCTGTTGTTCACATTTTCATTTTTATTCTGAGTTTCTAGATTTCTGATCTGTGGTATTCTTTCCTAGCCACAATTGTTTCTTATTTTTTGAAGTTCATGTTAGAGGGTTGTTATAATTTACCTTTTGTTGCTTTTTACATGAAGTATTTCATTAGCTTTAAAAGTTATGATTCTCACTTTTCTTCTCATATTTGTATAATCAGCGCCTTTTTCTGTTTATGTTGATATCCCTGTAATAATGGGCAACTCTATGGGGGCAGGGGTAAAATGAGGAGTGGATTGAGCGACTTTCTCTGTTTTTTGGTAGGAGACTCCTTGTTTGTTGGTTGGTAATGGAATTTCTTTAATAAATAATCTCCAAGTGGTAGTGAGGTAGGGGGAGAGTTCTTCTGAATCTTTGACCTGCTGTTGATGGGCTGTGATCTTCAGCTTCTTGCTTCCTTTTTCTGCTTTCATCCATCAAGCTTAGAAAGGTATCACTCCCTTTCAAGATGACTTCATTTTTTTCAGATGTGATATCTCTTATCCTCCTTAAACCTCTAAACTCCTTCCCTTGACTTCCACTAGGCTCCGCTCTGATCCTCTAGGTCTCAAACCTGTTGCAGCATTTGTGTCCTCTGGATGAGACCACAAGTAGTTTGGTTTAACTCAAGTCCAACTTAGGTGCAGGCCTGTAGCAACAGAAAAATCTGGAGGATTTTGCAGGAGGCAGGTCACAGAGGACTTTCTACGGAGGCTTTTGCAATAATCTCAGCAAGGAATAAGGGGGTCTAAAGTAAAACAGGGAGGGATGGAGAGAAAGGAACTACTTTTAAGGGATTACTGAAGGAATAACCAAAGTTACTTGGTGACTGATCTGAGGTGGGAAAGCAGATATCTGAGTTCTGAGTTTGGGTTCCTGAATGAATGAATGGACGGTGGTACCAATTCACTGAAACACGAACTCTGGACAAGGAGGTTTGGGGAAGGGTGTGGGAAGATAAGCTGCGTCTGAAGTACCCCTGTGAGAATGCTGACCAACTCCAAAGAGAGTTCTGGCTGGAAACACAGAGCTGGGTATAACTAGTATTTAAGAAGCAGTTGAAGTCCAAGGCTAGATGAAATCATCCAACAAGAGGGGACAGAGTCGGAGGGAAGGAGGAATGAGAACAGAGATTTGGGGCCCAGCAATAATTAAAGGGTAGACAGGGCAGAAGGCTCAGTAAAGAAGAAAGAATGAATGATAAATAAGGAAAGCAGGTGGAGAAGAAAATGGTAACCCACTCCAGCATTCTTGCCTGGGAAATCCCATGGACAGAGAAGCCAGGTGGCTACAGTCCAGGGCATCCAGAGTTGAACATGACTGAGCGCAGACACACACAAGGAAAGCAGGAGAAAATAGTTAGAGGGAATGGCTATCAGCAAGAAGACAAAAGAAGAATAATCACTGCAAAGGATTAAGACATACAAAGTATGTTAAATGTATCATACTGATACTAAAAATCTAATTGCTTTCAGAGGATGCTTAGGGATCAACTTATCATCCTGAAAACTGGTGAATAAAGAGGAAAGACTATTTCACTTTGTCTTTCCCAATCTTTTGATTAGGTCCTGAAAGGGGAAAAGTCACAATTTTTCTTGGATATATCCCAAGCTCAGTGTTATCTTGCCTTCTGGGATAAAGACAGGAAAAGAGATGCTTTCCTGCCCTGGGCACAACGGCACGGGGACACAAGCAGCTCATCTGGGTTCAGGAGGATGTGCTAAGATGAGCTTTAAGGTGGTCCTGGGCAGGGCTGGAGCACCGTAAGGAATCAGGTGGGGAAGCAGGGAGAGCAGAGCTGCCCAGAATAGGGAAGAGGATCCCAGCTGTCCAAGGCCACATCTCCAAGTGGGGTCAGGGGGCCTGGGCCTGCAGAATTCACTCTGGAGGCCCCCGGGTCTGGCTCAGGATTCTCTGCTCAAGCATGGCATACCGCTGGAGGAGGGCCTCATAGACCTGGAGAGGTGGAAAGAGCAGTTTAGGATGGGGAAGGGAAGGTGCCTCTTACACCTCTTTGCAAATTAACAGTTTAAAAACTTTTCCATCCCGCTCACTTGCAATTCAATTTTTTTGCTGGGCAGACAAAAGAGAAGTGTCAATTCATGAACGAGGAAATGGTAGTTGTTCCCCAACCTCTAGTTTAAGATCTTGAAAAAATGGGAACTAAGACAAGAAACCAATTTTTGTTTTTAAATCTACAAAACATTAAAGAATTCTGATGAAGGTGCCTGGAAATGACTGTCTCTTTGTACAGTTGGTAGAAGTGGTGCAACACTTTTGGAAATCACCTCCATTTTACATTTGGATAAAGGGGCTCAAAAAAGCCCATAGCTTTTGACCTGGTTGTTCTACTCCGCAAAGCTCCCCTAAGGAAATAACCCTAAATGTAGGGTGCTAGGTACATCAAGGGTCTTCTCAGACACCACTAAACATTCAGACTCATAAGACTACAGTGGGTTACACTCTGACCCTCAACAGAATATACTGGGGAAATATGAGTGCTGGCACAGTGGCTTAAGGGGCCCATGAACAGTTTGTACAGGTGTCCAGGGAAGGGTCTCTTTGCCTCCCTGCCTCCTTCCCCCCGACCCCCCAGGTCACAGCTCGGATGCAAGGAGATGAAATCCACATCTTACAGGCGCAGTAGCTTCACTTCCCACAGAAGTATCTCTCCCAACACCTCCATGGGCAAGAGACGTGCCCGTAAGAGGTCACAGCACTCAAGGTGTCCTAAGTCTGACTTACCCTTAGGTATCTGTGTTTTCCCACTTATGATGTAGTTTCCTCATTCAAGGCCATATGGCCATAAGCAATGTTGCCTCTTGATGAAAGTGAAAGAGGAGAGTGAAAAAGTTGGCTTAAAGCTCAACATTCAGAAAACGAAGATCATGGCATCTGGTCCCATCACTTCATAGGAAATAGATGGGGAAACAGTGGAAACAGTGTCAGACTTTATTTCTGGGGACTCCAAAATCACTGCAGACGGTGACTGCAGCCATGAAATTAAAAGACGTTTACTCCTTGGAAGGAAAGTTATGAGCAACCTAGACAGCATATTCAAAAGCAGAGACATTACTTTGCCGACTAAGGTCCGTCTAGTCAAGGCTATGGTTTTTCCTGTGGTCATGTATGGACGTGAGAGTTGGACTGTGAAGAAGGCTGAGCGCCGAAGAATTGATGCTTTTGAACTGTGGTGTTGGAGAAGACTCTTGAGAGTCCCTTGGACTGCAAGGAGATCCAACCAGGCCATTCTGAAGATCAACCCTGGGATTTCTTTGGAAGGAATGATGCTAAAGCTGAAACTCCAGTACTTTGGCCACCTCATGCGAAGAGTTCACTCATTAGAAAAGACTCTGATGCTGGGAGGGACTGGGGGCAGGAGGAGAAGGGACAGACGATGAGATGGCTGGATGGCATGACTGACTCAACAGACATGAGTCTGAGTGAACTCTGGGAGTTGGTGATGAACCATGCTGTGATTCATGGGGTCGCAAAGAGTCGGACATGACTGACTGACTGAACTGAACTGAACTGAATGTTGCCTAGTAACACTGCTGACATTCCATTTTTATTAAATCTCAAAGGAAGCAGAGCTAGAACATTAACGAAAGTCAAATTCTCATGTAGAATAAAGAGAGGTTTTGTTAATCCTTTACCCACACAGGGTTAATTATAATAATCAAAAAACTAGAAGCAACTGCTCTTAAGACATGGAAAATGCTTGATAAATGTGGTTCATCAGCCAGTCGGAATATTATGTAGTCATTAAAAATAACAGCACTTTTTAAGAATATAAATACTTGGTTGTAATGTAGAATTTTAAAAGTGGGATACATCTGAAAGAATGCTTTAACACAATCAGGCAAACTGTGATTTGGGGGAATATCTCTTTGAGGCATAAAATGGAAAGTGAAGAGAACTTGCAATATGGAATGCAGAGATTTGTAAAATTAAAATCTGTCAATAGAGTAGTACTGCAGATATTCAAATAAAGTCTGTGTCTAAAGGAGCTAAAAGAAAAAAAAAACTAAAATGGACTACAAAATTATGTATATAGTGTGCTGTATAATAAAATAAAACCCAAACCAAAAAACCAACAAGGGAAAAAGGGCCAGAAAGAAACACAAGCCCACATTCTTCCTGTTCATTCCTTTTGTTTAAAGCTCTTTTCGCCTGTAGCTTGCACAAGTGTAAGCCTTGCAGTTCAGGTCAGTGAGTGTTACAGATAAGACATCACAGACCAGCAACACTGAAGACCAGGGATCCATATTTCCACGGGACTCACATATACCACTAGGAGGCCATGCCAATCTCAATTTGGCTTAACTGGCCCCTAAGTCAAGGACTTTAGCAACTGAACATGCAACAGGGCCTCTGCCCATGAACTCATTGAGGAACTAGGGGAGCCTTTGATCTCCTCTCCAAGGAGGAAATTGGAACATTCAGCTGAGCCTACAGGGAAAATACTGTTCCTGTCTTGAGTTTCCACTTGAGCACGCAGGTGCGCCATAGAAGGCAAACAGAGGATGCTGCCCGGCTCTCAAGGTTGTTTACAATCCAGTCCTCAAATAAATCACTTGTGCCAACAATCACAGGCTGTCACTGCTTGCCACCTAGTGCTGAGAAGATTCTGAGTTGCACTTGGGTTTAACAGTGAAGAGTTCCATGAGCTATTAGCTACTGGTCATAGGCAAGCCAGGGAGAGTGGCAGGACACATTGAGTATTCGCCACCTGTCATGAGGCAGTCGTAGCTGTATGTTACCCTAAAGCTTTCCCCAACTACCTTCTTCCTTGCTGGCCTCCTTCTAGAGAGGATAAAAGAGCAGCAAGACCCTACTCCAGGCTGACTGTATAACCAAGTGGTCGTCCGTTGGGGGAGTTGTGGGGAACAGAGTAGAATGTTTCTCCCTGATTAGCAAGAGGAGACCCTCTATGCCCAAAGGCATGCTCTGATTCCTGCCTGTGAATACAGCTGTGGGTGGACAGGATGTTAGAAGCAGCTGCAAACATCCTGTGGCCGTGTGGAGTGTACCTAGCGCAGCACTATCCAATACGGGGAGACAAGCTATATGCAGTCCTGGGCGCTTGAAATGTGACTGCTGCTGCTAGAAGAGGATACATACCAGGTTTCAAAGCTCATCCACACACACACACACACACACACACACACACACACACAGAGTAAAACAGCACACGAGCAACTTTTCTTATCAGTTACATGTTGAAATGACAGTATTTTGGACATTTTGAATTAAATATATTAAAGTTCAGTTCAGTTCAGTCGCGCAGTCGTGTCCGACTCTTTGCGACCCCATGAATCGCAGCACGCCAGGCCTCCCTGTCCATCACCAACTCCCGGAGTTCACTCAGACTCATGTCCATTGAGTCTGTGATGCCATCCAGCCATCTCATCCTCGGTCGTCCCTTTCTCCTCCTGCCCCCAATCCCTCCCAGCATCAGGGTCTTTTCCAATGAGTCAACTCTTCGCATGAGGTGGCCAAAGTACTGGAGCTTCAGCTTTAGCATCATTCCTTCCAAAGAAATCCCAGGGTTGATCTCCTTCAGAATGGACTGGTTGGATCTCCTTGCAGTCCAAGGGACTCTCAAGAGTCTTCTCCAACACCACAGTTCAAAAGCATCAATTCTTCTGCGCTCAGCCTTCTTCACAGTCCAACTCTCACATCCATACATGACCACAGGAAAAACCATAGCCTTGACTAGATGGACCTTAGTCGGCAAAGTAATGTCTCTGCTTTTGAATATACTATCTAGGTTGGTCATAACTTTTCTTCCAAGGAGTAAGCGCCTTTTAATTTCATGGCTGCAGTCACCATCTGCAGTGATTTTGGAGCCCAAAAAAACAAAGTCTGACACTGTTTCTACTGTTTCCCCATCTATTTCCCATGAAGTGATGGGGCCAGATGCCATGATCTTCGTTTTCTGAATGTTGAGCTTTAAGCCAACTTTTTCACTCTCCTCTTTCACTTTCAACAAGAGGCTTTTTAGCTCCTCCTCACTTTCTGCCATAAGGGTGGTGTCATCTGCATATCTGAGATTATTGATATTTCTCCCAGCAATCTTGATTCCAGCTTGTGTTTCTTCCAGTCCAGCATTTCTCATGATGTACTCTGCATATAAGTTAAATAAGCAGGGTGACAATATACAGCCTTGACGTACTCCTTTTCCTATTTGGAACCAGTCTGTTGTTCCATGTCCAGTTCTAACTGTTGCTTCCTGACCTGCATACAGATTTCTCAAGAGGCAGGTCAGGTGGTCTGGTATTCCCATCTCTTTCAGAATTTTCCACAGTTTACTGTGATCCACACAGTCAAAGGCTTTGGCATAGTCAATAAAGCAGAAATAGATGTTTTTCTGGAACTCTCTTGCTTTTTCCATGATCCAGCGGATGTTGGCAATTTGATCTCTGGTTCCTCTGCCTTTTCTAAAACCAGCTTGAACATCAGGGAGTTCACGGTTCACATATTGCTGAAGTCTGGCTTGGAGAATTTTGAGCATTACTTTACTAGCATGTGAGATGAGTGCAATTGTGCGGTAGTTGGAGCATTCTTTGGCATTGCCTTTCTTTGGAATTGGGATGAAAACTGACCTTTTCCAGTCCTGTGGCCACTGCTGAGTTTTCCAGATTTGCTGGCAAATTGAGTGCAGCACTTTCACAGCATCATCTTTCAGGATTTGAAACAGCTCAACGGGAATTCCATCACCTCCACTAGCTTTGTTCGTCGTGATGCTTTCTAAGGCCCACTTGACTTCACATTCCAAGATGTCTGGCTCTAGATTAGTCAACACATCATCATGATTATCTGGGTCATGAAGATCTTTTTTGTACAGTTCTTCCGTGTATTCTTGCCACCTCTTCTTAATATCTTCTGCTTCTGTTAGGTCCACACCATTTCTGTCCTTTATCGAGCCCATCCTTGCATGAAATGTTCTCTTGGTATCTCTAATTTTCTTGAAGAGATCTCTAGTCTTTCCCATTCTGTTCTTTTCCTCTATTTCTTTACATTGATTGCTGAAGAAGGCTTTCTTATCTTATATTAAAGTTAGTCACTTTTTTTTTTTAATGAGACTACCAGAGAATTTAAATGACACACGTGGCTCTCATGGTGTTCCCTTCATCCACTGATGATCTGGAGAACGTTAAAGAACCTGACCCAGAGCCCTGATACCACTGAACCACTGAACCAATACTAGCAACACCATCTGACCTCCTGTTGTGTAATAAACCCGTGCCAGACAAGGATTCTTTTTAAGCCTCACAATGAGTAGGTTAAAAGCAGGCTGCACAGATGTCCTCAGTTCCCAGATGAAGAAACACAAGTTTGCAGATGAGGAGGCAGGTCAAGGTCATGTGAAGGTCACAAGAGAGGGAGAGGCATGATAAGAATCAAAACTCAAAGGCGCTTTATCTCAAGGCAGGCTCAACTGCATTGAGCTGCCTTTTAAACAGGACACACAACAGAAAGTAATGGAAGCCTGGGCAGACCCATGTGGGCAGGTTATCTAGTCACCTGGAAAGCAGGAGCTTCTGCTCCCACGACAGGCAGGGTGTTTCTACACATCTTGTGACAGCTTTTGTTCCTATCTCTTCAAGGGTGTTTGTATAGCAAACAGCCTTGGAAGATGGAGAGAGGGGAAATTGGTGTGCTGATCAGGATCAGAGAGACAATGACTCCTTTGAGGGCCAAGGCTGGACCAGTTTGTTGGCAGCTCCTTTATGATGCTGGGTGATTCCTAAGCTTGGGGTCCCCCCAGTGAGAGCACACTATCCACGTAGGTCCACTCCACACTGCCCCATGGCTCTTCAAGGAACAGATACAAACATGGAGCCTATACTGCTTGCGGGACCGTGAGTAATAAGGCCCTCTGTTTGAGTCGCCCCTGCTCCCGGGCTGCAAGAACCTTCTGCAAACTGGAAAGGTGGTGCAAACTGTCTAGACTGCCCCTCGCTACAACTGCATAAAACTCGAAAGAGTCATCCCAGCTTCAGAACTTCCTGTAGGATTGGCCGAGGACTCCACTGAGATGGCACTGCAGCAGCTCCTCTCCCATCTCGGCCCAGCCCTGCCTCTTTGCCCTTCCACACATGCAGATTCCAAGAGTGCCCCCTCATAAATCTCCTACATGTGAAAGTGTTAGTTGCTCAGTCGTGTCCGACTCTTTGAGACCCCATCTGTAGCCCGCCAGGCTCCTCTGTTCATGGAATTCTCCAGGCAAGAATACTGGAGTGGGTAGCCATTCCCTTCTTCAGGGGATCTTCCCTACCCAGGGATCAAACCCAGGTCTCCTGCATTACAGGCAGACTGTTTACCGTCTGAGCCACCAGGAAATCCCATAAATCTCCTGCATCCTCATCAACAACTCAGGGTCTGCTTTCCAGGGCAGAACTTGTAGCAAGTGGGGTCTGTGTTCCCCAACTGAGGAACCACACAGTTGTCTTGGATACAGACTTCAGATCTAAGCGGTAGAAACCCAGCATGTCTTATGCTTAAGTGACAGAATCTTTCAGTGGCTTCTATAAGCCTGTGAATTAGAAGCAAGCACCCACTCCAAGGCATCAGAGCAAGGAAGATGCCCCCAGTGAGCCATCTGATTCCTGAGGCTACAAGATTAGAGGTATCTCTGCATCTCAGAAACAACCTGCTTCCTTTGCTCTATTTTTTTTTGACAATTAGAAAAAAAAAAGTAGATTTCCTCTTCAGTTGAGCACATCAACTGTAATGTAGGTGACAAAGAAAATACCTTTTGGAAATAAGAACCTAGATGGTTTTTCACAATGCAAGTGCCACAAATACATTTGGATGGTCTCTTACCTGAGACGCTCCTGGGGTTGGGGTTGCAACTAATCTGGGATTTGGGGCTAACTTCACAGTCTCTGCGAAGGGCACGTCTGTTCCAGCTGCAAGGCCTAGAAAGGACAGCTCATTTTGTATCAGTGCATATTGCAAATGAAGGCGTTACCCAGAAATAGCATTTTATCTCTGGAGTGAGAATATGTTCTAAAACTGGATTATGGTGACAGTTGTACAACTTAATAAAGTGTTTTGTTTTGTTTTTCCTTTATATTGGCTGTGCTGAGTCTTTGTTGCAGCACACGGGCAACTCTTGTTGCAGAGTGCAGGCTCAGTTGCTCGGAGGCCTGAGGGATTTTAGTTTCCCTATCAGGGATCAAATCCGTGTCCCCTGCATTGGATGGTGGATTCTTAACCAGTGGACCACCAGGGAAGTCCCACAACTTAGTAAAGTTACTAAAAAACACTGAATTGTATAGTCAAGTATGAGTGATTGTTTTTATATTATATAAACTGTACCTCCATGAAACCATCTTAAAAAGGGGGAGAAAGAGAAGAAAAGTGTCACGAGTAGCCCTCCTTCTCAGCAGGGCCTAGTTTGTCTGAAGTGCATGTAGGAGGCAGCTAACCTCTGACCTCTGACAGAGGGGAGGGTCTGCCTGCCTCCCTTCCCTCACGTGACTCCACTCTCCCCATCGCTCACTGCATTGCAGTCACCCCAGCTTCACAATTCCTTCTGCCCAGAGCCTTTTCACTGTACGGAATGTTCCCTCCTCTCTTTTCAAAGAAGCGGCTTCTGAGAATATCCCTGCCACCCCTCAGCACCTTCCACTTTCCTCAGGGCGTGTCACACTGCTGCCACAGATTTAAGGTCTCTCCCTTCCTGAGATGGAAGCTCTGAGAGGCCAGGAGTTGGTCTCCACTGGAGCCCTGGGGTCTAGCACACTGCCTCCATCCAGGAGGCACTCAGTAAATGCTCACCAAGCAAAGGAGAGATGGGCCTGGGAAGAGGGAAGGTGGCCGTAGGTAGGCAAGGAACAATGAGGAATTTCCAAGCAAATTAAGAAGCAGTATTAGACTGAAGGGAAACTCAAGACCACCAAGAGGGAAGGAGGGCCCACTAAAGATGTGAGGCCTGGTTCTCTCGTGGAATGCTGGAATATCCCAGTCCAGAGCTGTGTGGATAAGGGGCCAGTGGATGGTGGGGTGGCCCCCAGAGCAACTTCTCCAAAGACTCTGGTCCCCCTCCACTCCCAGCCTGGCTCTGTGTGACTGGGTTTTGTCCCTAGACATAGCTGGAGAGAATGGATGTGGACATAAAGTGGAAACTGGTATTCTAGGACTTAGCTCAGGTTTTAGTTTTAGATGGCAGCACAGGGCAGTATCCACAGGAAACCTCTGGCAACTAAACAGGCACAGAAGGGAATTCCCTGGCTATCCACTGGTTAGCACTCAGCACTCTCATTGCTAGGGCCCGGTTCAATCCCTGGTCAGGGAACTAAGATCCCACAAACCAAGCAGTGCAGGAAAAAAAAAAAGGTGGCACAGAAAAATAAGAAAGAAGAACAGTGCAGAATAGCAGTGGAGCCCCAAAGAGCAGTTCCCTTCCTGTTTTGGCAGAAGGAGTATAAAGTGAACACTCTGAAGGCTGGAACCTTATGGAATGGAGTTTTCAAAGTTCTGAGAAAAACATTTTAGAGTCCTTTGTCCAGCCAAGGTAGCATTCTTTGGGAGAGTGGGCATGTAAGCCTTCAGAAAAGTTTCACCTACTGAATTTTTTCTTTAAAATGTATTCAGGCTGTATATTCTAACAAAACTAGCATAAAAATGAAGAAGGAAAAAGAAACCGAAGGGAGTCACCAAAAAAAAAAGAAAGACAAAGTCAAAGATAAGTGTAGATTAAAAAGTCAACCGGATGTAAAGTTTGATTATAAACAAGAGTCTAGAAATAAATTGCCCACTGATCTTTATACAGAGTTGGCACCATGTGGGATGAGGCAGACAGGGGAGAGGGAAGGGAATGAAAGAGTAAGAGTTTATTAAGAGAAGGCTATGCTTCCTGATTAATTCTCAGTGTTCAAAGAAAAAAAAAAAATACAAGGTTAAATAGGTGTGTTAAGAAGTTAGGGATAAATGTGTGATGAATGGAACCGCCAGAGGGAAAGGACACAGCCCTTGAGGTACATGGGTGGGCAACCTGAGCAGGCAGAGGACATGGCAGATGGACCACATGGGTGAAACAACATCCCTGTGGGCCTTTCTGCTCCCCTAGTTTCTGCGATGCCTCCATCAGAGCCATGCTCCTCCCCATGGAGCTGTCCAGGGTCCTGGACTTCTTGGCTCTGAAGCATTCACCATTGTGTCCATTTCCTGCTCTCGTTGAAAAGACGGCTCTGGACGTTATCCACCCCTCCCACCTACCGGCTGTCCAGACTCAGCCCGAGTGCCCTCAACCAATGTCTGAGCAGGCTTCATTTAGTTAGGACTGTGCCTCTCTTTTCCAGTTTAAGTAAACAATAAAGGCACAGAGGGTTTGGGAGGGGAGAAAAGTGAAGCCCGCCATGTTCCTAAAGACTGGGAACATCCCAATCTCCCCTTTCCACTGTCCTCAGCCCAGCCAGTGCCCTAACCGCTTCCAGAGGTGTCTGCCCCCATCCATCACCTACCGTGGAAAGCTCGGTAAGCAGAGCCCACACAGGCTGAGTTGGCAGTGTCTATGATGTACACGGGGGCACCAAACACATCTGCAAGGACCTGGAAAGGACAGAGGTTCTTACTGTGGTGAGTGGTTCCTCAGAGGGAATGTGGACATAGACTTGAATTTTCCAGGCTCTCCTTTCTCATGTCTTCTGATACCTTCAATTCCACCTCTACTGCCTTAAAGGAAGAACATTTGACCATGCCACCCTGGTGATCCTAGGGTCAAGGTGACCTGGGAGAAGTCCCCATTGGAGGGCCACAGATCTCCAGGTTGTCCCTGCACTGTTTAACCACTTTATCAAAGACAAGGAGGAAGTTTTAGACTGAATGCTTAGCAAACAGCCAAGGTGGAGACGGCTTGGTCTCTGACTATTACTAACAAGCTCAGACAAACCCAAACCAACAAGAGCAGGTCTGACAGGGATAAACATAAAGCTTTCCATGTAGGTCCCCCAGATAAATTATATTAGTTTAGAATAGAGGACCTGGACTAGGAGGCGCTCACGTGGAAAAGACTCGAGGTTCTTAGTTGATGGGAGATATTGGGGATGTGCTTCCCTAGTGGCTCAGCAGTAAAAAAATAAAATAAAATCCACCTGCAATGAGGGAGACACGGGTTTGATCCCTGGGTCAGGAAGATCTCCTGGAGAAGGAAATGGCAACCCACTCCAATACTCTTGCCATAAGAAATTCTATGGACAGAAGAGCCTGGCAGCCTACAGTCCATGGGGTCACAAAAGGGTCGGACACGACTTGGCAAATGAACGACAGAACTGTTGATGTCCCACCCAGATCCCCTTACTGGGCTGGTGTGCACCCTCACCCACATGTCCTGAGTACTGGCTAACAGTTCATGCTACTGCTGCTGCTGCTGCTGCTACGCTTCAGTCGTGTCCGACTCCGTGTGACCCCATAGACGGCAGCCCACCAGGCTCCCCCGTCCCTGGGATTCTCTAGGCAAGAACACTGGAGTGGGTTGCCATTTCCTTCTCCAAGGCATGAAAAGTGAAAAGTGAAAGTGAAGTCACTCAGTCGTGTCCGACTCTTAGCGACCCCATGGACTGCGCTCCTCTGTCCATGGGATTTTCTAGGCAAGAGTACTGAAGTGGGGTGCCAACAGTTCATGACTGCCTCTCAAAAGAATTGCTCTTGGTACTGCATATGCTTAAAAATGCAGAGAGTGAGAATGAACAGAAGGACTTGGATGCAGATTCTCCAGTCATTGAACACTTCCAGGTGAACAAAACCCCCACGATGGAATGCAGGACTTAACAGATCTCACAGTCAGATCAACCCATACATGAGCTCTCCTTGCCACACTGAGACAATCCTTACTGAAAAAGAAGATTGATCCTAAACCAGAAGAGGAGGTTGCACAAAAGAAGAAGAGATTCCAGAAGAAATGGAAGAAACAAAAACTTATGGCCCTGGAATAAATGCTGCAAAAAAAAAAAAAAGCGAGTAAAAGTGAAAAAAAAAAAAAGAATTGCTCTTGGAGCTCCCCTGGCAGTCCAGCGGTTAAGAGTCTGTGCCTTCCAATGTAGGGAGTGCAGGTTTAATCCCTGTTCAGGAAACAAGGATCCCACATGCCACAGGGCACAGTCAAAAAATAAATATAATTTTTAAAAATTGCTCTTGGCTGAACAGAGGCTCCCTCTCACAGGAGGTTATTCTCACCGCTTCCCATGGTAGCTAGTTGCCCCCTTACTCTAAGGTGGAGCCAAGTCTGCAGCACAGTCCATGTACCTCATCTCCACCTGGGATGGAGCTGAAGCTGACTCTAGCCAGAACCACATCTTTGCTTATCCTTCTTCCCCTGCCCTGCCTGCTTCCCTCACTCCCTTCTCCTGGGAGCACTCTCCCAACAAATCACTTCTAGAAGAATTCCCATTTCAGGCTCTGCTTCTAGAGAACCTTACCTAAGGCAAGTATGTTACACGTCAACAGTGATACACTTAGCAGCCTCAGGCTGTATCTAAAACTGCTCAGTGTCCCAGTGAGACACTGACAGCCGCACGATGTGACGGCCTGGTTGTCAGATATCTGCAGGTTGATTCCACTTTGGGTCATGTATTTCTAACACAATGAAGGACCAGAAAGACAGTGACAAAGTCTGGCTGCTGTATAACCAGAGGAATGGCTGGGAGAATCAGAGACGTTTAAATTGAAAGGGGGAAACCTTGAGGAAGACAAGAACACTGGCCTTAGATGTCAGAAGATCTGCCGCGAAAGACAGGCACTTTCTGTGTGACTCCAGAGGCTGATGCTGGGATTAGAGAGTGGAGCTGGACAGGGCAATGGATTTCACTGAGTGTAAGATTGAACCTGTTCTTCATGTGAGCCGTAAAGAGCTGGCTTCCTGGGAGAGAATGAGCTATAAGCTCCCCATCTCTGCAGGAGTGGGAACAGAGGCAGTGTTAACTGCTGAGTCTCTCGCTCTTAGAAGTATCAGACACGGAAAAGGCCCCAGTGCAGAGCTTGCTACCAGCACTTACCTGTAGGATGTCTCTGTTGTGAGATGCTCCTCCAGTGGCCAAAATCTTTGTCTTGGGCACTGTAAGGAAAAACAAAAAACAAACAAAAAAAATGGCCATGACAATTCCCCCAAGGCAGAAAAGGCTGTTTTTCAGAGTTCTTCTGCCACAAAAGGCTAGCGTCAGGTCAATGCCTCTTGCTTGTCACATGGGGCTTGGGAGGAGATCTGAAGCGAGCTCTGTCCACGTGGACTTGTTAGGCCACTGCCTCACCCATCTCTTGGGGATGCAACTAAAGAGGGTAACCAGGACGGTTCTAAGGTTCTGGCAATGTTCAGTTTCTTTTTTTTTAATGTCGTTTGTTTCAGAGTACAAGGACAGAGCTTTTTGGTTTTTTAACTTTTCAAAATTACTTATTTATTTACGTGTGGCTGCGCTAGGTCTTTGTTGCTGTGCGGGTTCTTCTCTAGTTGTGGTGTGAGGGCTTCTCATTGCGCGGCTTCACGTGCTGCGGAGCCTGGGCTGTAGGCCATGCAAGCTTCAGTGGCTGCGGTGCACAGGCTCAGTACTCGACCAGGGATCAAACCCATGTCTCCTGCATTGCCAGGTGGATTCTTTACCACTGAGCCAGCAGGGAAGCCCCAGTATTCTTAACCACAGTGCTGGTTCTTAACCAGTCCTTGTATTTCTTAATCAGAGTGCTCAATCAACAGGTATCTCATTTTTTCATCTGTCTTTATAGTTAGCTGTATGAAGCATATATTCTGCAGCATGCAAGATATTTTCCACAATGAAAAATAATATACTGCCATCTAGCAAAAGACATACAGTTCCACTTCAGGTTACAATGGAGACGGTCAAGAAAGAACATGCCTTGTACTGTAACAATGAGAGACTGCTGAACGAAAAAATATATATATTTAATGCTAATAAACAGTGGTAAACGCAGGGAATTCTCCAGTGGACCAGTGGTCAGGACTTGGCACTGTTACTGGTAAGGACCTGGGTTCAATCCCTGGTCGGGAACTAAGATCCCACAAGCCATGCGGCATGCCCTCCTCCCCGACAAATAAGTTGTAAATGTTAAGAAGTGTAAATAAATTAAATTCTGGAATGAGCTCAGCTCAGCTCAGTCATTCAGTCGTGTCCGACTCTTTTGAGACCCCATGAATCGCAGCACGCCAGGCCTCCCTGTCCATCACCATCTCTATTCTTAACCACAGTGCTGGTTCTTAACCAGTCCTTGTATTTCTTAATCAGAGTGCTCAATCAACAGGTATCTCATTTTTTCATCTGTCTTTATAGTTAGCTGTATGAAGCATATATTCTGCAGCATGCAAGATATTTTCCACAATGAAAAATAATATACTGCCATCTAGCAAAAGACATACAGTTCCACTTCAGGTTACAATGGAGACGGTCAAGAAAGAACATGCCTTGTACTGTAACAATGAGAGACTGCTGAACGAAAAAATATATATATTTAATGCTAATAAACAGTGGTAAACGCAGGGAATTCTCCAGTGGACCAGTGGTCAGGACTTGGCACTGTTACTGGTAAGGACCTGGGTTCAATCCCTGGTCGGGAACTAAGATCCCACAAGCCATGCGGCATGCCCTCCTCCCCGACAAATAAGTTGTAAATGTTAAGAAGTGTAAATAAATTAAATTCTGGAATGAGCTCAGCTCAGCTCAGTCATTCAGTCGTGTCCGACTCTTTTGAGACCCCATGAATCGCAGCACGCCAGGCCTCCCTGTCCATCACCATCTCCCGGAGTTCACTCAGACTCACGTCCGTCGAGTCTGTGATGCCATCCAGCCATCTCATCCTCGGTCGTCCCCTTCTCCTCCTGCCCCCAATCCCTCCCAGCATCAGAATCTTTTCCAATGAGTCAACTCTTCGCATGAGGTGCCCAAAGTACTGGAGCTTCAGCTTTAGCATCATTCCTTCCAAAGAAATCCCAGGGCCGATCTCCTTTAGGATGGACTGGTTGGATCTCCTTGCAGTCCAAGGGACTCTCAAGAGTCTTCTCCAACACCACAGTTCAAAAGCATCAATTCTTCGGCGCTCAGCCTTCTTCACAGTCCAACTCTCACATCCATACATGACTACTGGAAAAACCATAGCCTTGACTAGACGGACCTTAGTCGGCAAAGTAACGTCTCTGCTTTTGAATATACTATCTATGTTGGTCATAACTTTTCTTCCAAGGAGTAAGCGTCTTTTAATTTTATGGCTGCAGTTACCAGAATGAGATGAGCCCTTAAATGCTGACTTGCCATACCTGTAGTACAAGATAGGTGGCGTCGTGACCCTCCAGAGGCATGTAAACTGCCAGAACAGAGAACACGCCAGGCATTAGGTGGTGTTGATAGGAAAAAGGTATCCCTAAGGCAGAGCTAGTCCTCCTCATTCCCACACCTCCCCAACGGGCCGCCTAAGCAGGACAGGGCGGGAAAACAGAGAGCGCTCTGTAATCTCATAGTGCTTACATCCCTATACTCCTGTGTCACAGGACTCTTTTACAATAAAAAGGCATTTATTTATTATGCAGGTATTTGAAAACAAATGTTATAAGCCCCTCTCAGCCTCCTCCATCTTCACCCTCGGCCACAAAGAGAGTGCCTGGGCTGGGAAGAGGGGAAGGGATGATAGCTAAGAAAACAACTCAGGACACACGGGAAAATGTTCCCGTGTGATTCCATGTTGGAAAATCAAACCATACTCCATTCACGACCGCAAGAGGAGTCAGCTGGGAGTGATGTAAAGCACCGTGAAGGCTCTGACAGAGTTTGGGTTTGTATGTGCCCTTTGTAGGTAAAACGGGAACAGGACTCCGGCTTTATAAAAACAAGCTCATAAGGGGACTGAGAGAAAGTGTGCCCAGACTGCACGAGAGGTTAGGGAGAGGAGAGGGGATTATAGGTGGTTTTCTCTCCTTTATCTTCAAAACTTGCTATTACAAGGCTGCTTTTTTTAAAAAGGTTTTTGGCTGCACCACATGAGATGTGGGGCCCTGGCTCCCCAACCAAGTTTCAAACTCGGGCCCTCTACGTTCACGACCGCAAGAGGAGTCAGCTGGGAGTGATGTAAAGCACCGTGAAGGCTCTGACAGAGTTTGGGTTTGTATGTGCCCTTTGTAGGTAAAACGGGAACAGGACTCCGGCTTTATAAAAACAAGCTCATAAGGGGACTGAGAGAAAGTGTGCCCAGACTGCACGAGAGGTTAGGGAGAGGAGAGGGGATTATAGGTGGTTTTCTCTCCTTTATCTTCAAAACTTGCTATTACAAGGCTGCTTTTTTTAAAAAGGTTTTTGGCTGCACCACATGAGATGTGGGGCCCTGGCTCCCCAACCAAGTTTCAAACTCGGGCCCTCTACGCTGGAAGCACAGTCTGCACCACTGGCCCGCCAGGGAAGTCTCTAAGGCTTTGTTGCCCTTATAAGTCAACCTGCTGCTACTGCTAAGTCACTTCAGTTGTGTCCGACTCTGTGCGACCCCAAAGACGGCAGCCCACCAGGCTCCCCCGTCCCTGGGATTCTCCAGGCAAGAATACTGGAGTGGGTTGCCATTTCCTTCTCCAATAAGTCAACCTAAGCATAATGAAATATACGTGGAAATGTAAGCTGAAAAGGAACCATGGCATTAGCCCCGCCCAGCTGGGCGCATATGTCTCCTGCTGTCTCAATGTCAAGGCAGGGATCATTCCTTAAAGGAAGCGGATGTAACCCAGTGGTTAAGAATCTGGAGTCTAGAACCAGAGTGGCTTGGTTCAGAAGGTCTGCCAGCCTGGAACAAGTGACACAACACCTTGAGCCTTGGTTTCCTACTTTTGGAAGCAGGAGTGATACCCACCCCAGAGATATAGCTGTTAATAAAGATAAAGTGCTTAGGAACCGGGATGGGCACACAGTAGACACTTGGTACATACTGACACCTGCTATTATCATGATCACCAGTCTTACTTCAGACGCCTTTTTATTCTTCTTAGACGTTATTAAAATGAGATTATGACTGTTCAGTAAAGAAATGAGAGGGACCTCCCTGGCGGTCCAGTGGTTAGGACCCAGCACTTTCACTGCCAGGGTCTGGGTTCAATTCCTGGTCTGGGAACTAAGATCCTGCAAGCTGCTCAGCTGGCAACATGATGCCTGCCGTGGGTGCAGCCCTTTTGCCCTTTTAGGTTAAGCGTGTTCATTCACGTGATCTTGTTTTGAGAGGAACTCAGCAGAGCTGGAAGGACAGGTTTGATTCGCCCCCTTAAGCTTGCTAAGAGGACAGGCAACTTTACGCTGTTTGCACAAGAATCGCTTCAGAGGCTGGGAATGCTGACATGATCACACTAGTCCCCTGGCGCCCAGGAAGGCCTCTCCGCCCTCACTGCCTCTCCCTGCAACTGGGCCAGTGGGGACAGCCCCCAAAGCGCCCCCTGCTGACGTCCAGAGAGCCCTTCCAGCCAGCCACTCATGTCCACCTCAGCGCCGGCCTTGTCCTGCTCACCTGGGCTCACTTCTCAGGGAACTTAGAAGCCTGTGGAGACCCTTGGGGACTTTCTTTTTGCACTTTTGGTGGAAGAATGGAGAGGAGTGGGACTGTTTATAAAAGTTCAGTTCAGTTCAGTCACTCAGTCGTGTCCAACTCTTTGCGACCCCATGGACTGCAGCAAACCAGGCCTCCCTGTCCATCGCCAACTCCTGGAGTTTACTGAAACTCATGTCCATTGAGTCGGTGATACCAACCAACCATCTCATCCTCTGTTGTCCCCTTGTCCTCCTGTCCTCATTCTTTCCCAGCATCAGGGTCTTTTCCAATGAGTCACTTCTTTGTATCAGGTGGCCAAAGTACTGGAGTTTCAGCTCCAGCATCAGTCCTTCCAATGAATATTCAGGGTTGATCTCCTTTAGGATGGACTGGTTGGATCTCCTTGCAGTCTAAGGGACTCTCGAGTCTTCTCCAACATCACAGTTCAAAAGCATCAATTCTTTGGCACTCAGCTTTCTTTACAGTCCAACTCTCACATCCATACATGACTACTGGGAAAACCATAGCTTTGTCTAGACAGACCTCTGTTGGCCAAGTAATGTCTCTACTTTTTAATATGCTGTCTAGGTTGGTCATAACTTTTCTTCCAAGGAGCGAGCGTCTTTTAATTTCATGGCCAGTCATCATTTTGGGGCCCAAGAAAATAAAGTCAGCCACTGTTTCCCCTCTATTTGCCATGAATTAAGGTTTATAAAAGTAAGTTCACTCTATTTAAAGATGTTGTTGACAAAACAAACTAAAAAAAATAAAAATTAATAAAAAAAATAAAATAAAAATGTATTAAAAAAAAAAAAAAGACATTGTTGAGGGACTTCCCTGGTGGTCCCATGGCTAAGACTCTAAGCTTCCAGTGCAGGGGGCTCAGATTCCTTCCCTGGTCAGGGAACTAGGACCCCACAGGCTGAAACGAAGATCCTGCATGCTGCAACTAAGACCTGGTGCAGCCAAATAAACACATATTTAAAAATTAAAAAAAAAAAACCATTGTTGAGCTGTTACATCCTAACAAATGCACCTGTGCACCATGTGCTGACAGCCTGACATGTTTTCGATTGAAGACACCTATGAAACAGTCTCACCGGCACCCTCGAGGCCCCACGGCCCCACGAAAGGTAACTACCAATCAACCAGACTTCCAACGACAGCAGATACTTTCGTCTGCTTTTGAATCTGCTGTACACGGAATCTGTCACACATACTTTTGGGTTGGTTTCTTCTGCTCAGCGTTTTCATTTGTGAGACACATCCATTCGGCTGTGCGTGACTGAAGCTGGTTTACTTTCATTTCTGTGTAGGATCACGTCATCTGAACACCCCACGAGGCATTTATCTTCCCATCGACAGGCACTGGGTTGTTTCCGGCATGGGATGTCAAGCACAGGGCCCGGGGAGTGGCCTCCTGCACGGCTTTAGTGAACACGTGTCCACATCTCTGTCTTGCATCCGCCGGGAAGTGAGGTTGCCAAGTGGGTTTGTATGTGGCTTTAGCAGATGCTGCCTAACAGGTTTTCAAAAAGGTTTACCTAGTGCCTACTTTATTATTTTTTTTTTTTGTGTGTGTGTGTAGCAAAGTTTTATTAAAGTATAAAGGAGATAGAGAAAGCTTCTGACATAGGCATCAGAAGGGGGTAGAAAGAGTACCCCCCTAGTGCCTACTTTAAAGTGTCCTTTTTACCTGGTAGGTTCAAGACATAAAATACACACTACACAGGACTTTGATTGTCGGTAGAAGTATCATGAGGAGACCCTCAAGCTGAGAGGATTCCAGGGGTTTCGACTTTCTGTTGACCATAGCTGCTGCCCAGAGGGATAAATTCATCTCGGAAACCTGGACACTGTGGTCGGCTGGTCCAACATCCTTCAGACTCCCCCAGACCGTTCCGGCAACATCAGTAGGGGGAACTCACTGACCTCCTAAGCTGCCCACTCCATCACTCAGTTCTTCGAAGTCCCTTCCTCCCCCTGGGTCTCCCCCGGCCCTGGTTCTGTCCTCTCCACTGCAGGTCTCCCAGTTCTGACAGTGGTTCTACATCCCCTCTCTTCCCTGTTCAGGCTGAAATGCCCAGAGCTGTGCCCCACGGGCAGGGGTACGCCCAGAAGGTGAAGGTTCAGTGATGGCCCCAGCCCAGACCTTTACCACCTGCATTGCCTGTGTCCTCAGGATCCCGAGCTTAGGACATTTCGTCTGCAGGATGGGGCTGAGGGTTACAGAAAGATCTCTCACATCCTACAGTTCCTGGCCAGGAGATGAGGCTACGTGACAGAGCAGAGAGGCAGGAACAACCCACCTCCTAGTCTATGCCTGCCCACAGGGCCAGTCCACCTCGTACCACCACCAGGTCCAGGCTCTATTTCCCTCCTGCAAAAACAAGGACCCTGTGATGGAGCCTTAAGAGTGTCCCCGAGGCCTGGTCTGAAGGCAGAAAGGGTCTCAAGCACCTCGGTGTGTGAGCAGGACCGCTGGACCCCATGCCAGAACACAGCCCACAGCCAGCTCACTTACTGACTCGATAGCCCAGCGCCTCAGCATGAATCTTCTTGGCCATGAACTGTCCCTCGATCAGTGCTCGAATCTCCACATGCCGGGGGAATGCCGAGACCTGTCTCCAGGAGAAAGTGGACAGAGTGAAGAGCTCTCATTGTCCACTCATTCTGTGTGTGTGTGTGTGTGTGTGTGTGTGGTGGGGGGGTGTATGTGTGTGTCTGTGGGGTGTGTGTGGTGTGTTTTTAAACAATAGCCCAGATCTGGCCCTCATGACAGGCCTCCACTGGAGCTCACCCATAGTGGTGTTCTTGAACCACTGACTTTGCCTGTCAAACACACACACACACACACACACACACGAGCGCACACATGCGCTTACGGCCTCATTCACCCCAAATTGGACTTTGGGGAGTCAGAGCATGGGAGAGCTCAGGCTCAGTCTGTATGGGATTAATCTCCAGCTTATGGGATTAGCAGATACAAACGGCTGTACATAAAATAGGTAAGTAACAAGGATTTACTGTATAGCACAGGGAATCATATTCAATATCCGGTAATCACCTATAAAATACACACAGGTCACATATTTTTTCAGAATATAATTTGAAGAAAAACTGAATCGCTGTGCTGCACATCTGAAACTAACACAATATCACAAATCAACTAAACCTCAAATCAAAAATTTTTTTCAAGTATTTGTTTTATCACTGGCTGGTTAAATGAACGAGGTCCCTAAAGCTAGCATAATTTCATAGGTATTTTTAAAATTTTAATAGTAAAAAATGGAGTCAACGTAGTTCCAACTGACCAATAACATACCTACCTCATGGTTTTCTGCACTAAACCTATGGCGTCCGATAATTTCTGGGGTGATTTCCATGACATCAAAATAAAACCCTGAAACAAGACCGGGAAAGGATTAGCTATCAGTGGTCAAAAATAAAAGATCAGCTTCTCAACAGCTTTAGAAAAAAAGCAGGGTGAAATGCCCCTGCATCCCTGCTCCCTGGACCTCCCATTCCCTGGAGGAGACCTGTGAAGACGCTAAGGTCCTTCTCTCCAGCAAGACACAGGGCAGCTGGAAAGGCCGAGGCTAGCTCCTCACGGAGACAGTTCTTCCTACACTGGCCTGGCAGCCCAGGCCAGGGGCCAGCCGGCTGTCCAACTAACCCTAAAATGCCAGCAGGGGTTTGACCCAGGGAGGCATGTTCCCTCCCTGCTCAGATGGCCTGCCCAGTGTGGGGCACTTTCCTAACAGGACCTCGTGTCTGGGGCAGAAAGCTGCACGTGGGGATGCACCGGGGCAGAGCAGACACGGTGGCTGCCACCTCTGATGCGGGGAGCTTCCAGGGCACAGAAGATGCAGCTCTGGCCTGGTGTGCCGCTCCCTGCCTCACTCATATCGGGGGGGGGAGGGGGGCGGCCCACACAAGTTTTAGGCCCCATGGAGCAGAAGTGGAGACAGTCAGGGTTCCCCTTGGCTCCTCCCCGGCCCTGCCCCTCCACCCTGCTGGCAGCTGTTTCCTTCACAGCCCCCCTCAGCAGCCTACCCAGGTTTCTGCCGTTCCCCATCTCCGTGGACTGCAGCGCCTTGGAGAACTCGCTCCAGGAACCGGAAGCAGACTCATCGCGGATCTTCTCTCTCATCAGGGAGCCATTTTTAAAGCTGCAGAAGTGCACACATAACCCTGAGGGAGGTGCTAGGTGCGTTCGGAGTGGACCCACAGGCTTTGGGGAAGAGTTCCAGGTAGAGGGGCTGCAGGTCAGGCTGGACCCCACCCCAGCCAGTGCACAGCAAGGATCTGAGGTTCTGCCTCCTGCAGCAAGCCTGGTCCACCTCCCCAGGAGTCACCAGAAAATGCACTTGTCCTGGGGGCTCTGTCTACAGAGGAGAGTGCCACGAAAGAGTCCCAGGGAGAGATGGAGCTGTGGTTTCAGCACATTGTACCCTCTGGACAATGGGCAGAACTGGCCAGATTTACTAGACCGACATATTCTCCAGTGGTTCCTGGAGCTTAAAGGCTAAAAACCTTCTCTTGGTAGCTTCCAGCAGGTCGCCAAATGCCTGTTTGGAAGGTGCAGAACAAACCCCTTTCATGAGAACTGTCAGGATGCAGGATGTCCTTGGTTGAAGGTCCACCATGTGCCAGATACACCGTAACATCACTATGAAGTAAACCTCTTGTTCCTCCCATTTTATGGCCAAAGTGTGGCTAAGATATGCTCTGGGGTCTGCCTCAGGCCACACACAATACAGGTGTTGGGGATGAATTTGTACCTGGGCTTGGGAGAGACTTCAGGTCCTGGGTGCTTCCCTCTACCCCACCCCTGTACCAACTCTGCTCTCAGCAAGACCCAGTGAGTCCCTGGGGTCTCAGGTGCCCCCAGAGCCTGCTCAGTGAAATGCCTCAGGGGCTCCACACGGTGCCAACCCTGCCCGCACCTCCTCCCTCACACCCCAGCCTACCAAAGGAGCGCCATGTAGTGCTGGGGGTCAACTGGGTTGCAGAAGATGTGGCCTTCCAGGGCGGGCGTGGGCTCCTGGAGCCAGAGGAACAGCGTGTCACTGGTGCCCAGGCTGACCTGGAGAGAGACAGGCAGAAGTGAGGCAGCTCCGTCTCTGCCACTACAGCAGAGCCGCCCTGACCCCCTCCTCCCTTCACTGTCCAAGCTGCAGATCCTTGGATTAAACGCCATTTCTTCAGCGAAACCTCTGCTGACCCTCCCACACCAAAATCCAAAGTCAGCTCCCCGGATTCGAGCTAGCACGAATTCCGTGGACTGTTTTTCTAGAACTTACTACAATCACCTCTAAGTCATGGATCGGGTGACAGCTGGTTTCCCACTAGAAGCAGAAGGGTCTGGGTTATGTCTTTATTGCCTGGAGGGCTCACAGTCCTCTGGCCTGAGGTCTGACCCTTCTGCCACTGTGCTCACTGTCAAGGCAGGCAGGGGACCTGTCTACTCAGTACAGGCAACTGGCCTTCTCAGAGAGGAGCAGCGGGCAGGTCCTGGGGCCTGGGGCTCCCTCTCCCCTCCCTCAGCTGCCTTTTGACCCTGGATGCCCCCCTGATAGGATGCTGCTGACACCCAGGACCCTGGTCCCCTGGGGCTGAAGGAGCTGACCCCACCTCTGGGAGGGAGAGGTCACCTTACCGCAATGTCACCTTCCTCCAGCCTCATGCCTGCCAGCGATGCTGAGAACGGGAGGGGAGCCTGTGGTTAGCTGGAGGTCCCAAGGGAGCCACTTAGCAAACCAGTCACTTCCCTCAGATAGGAGTGAAGCCCCCACTCCAACCCCAGCCTACAAGCTGAGAGAGAGGCAGGAGCAGGGTGAGACGAAGGCCAAGGACGCCCCAAAGGCCAGGAAGTGAGAGTTAGACCATATAGAAGGCTGAGCACCAAAGAACTGAGGCTTTTGCACTGTGGTGTTGAAGAAGACTTTTGAGAGTCCCTTAGAGAGCAAAGAGATCAAACTAGTTAATCCTAAAAGAAATCAACCCTGAATAATCATTAGAAGGGCTGATGCTGAAGCTGAAGCTCCAATACTTAGGTCACCTGATGCAAAGAACTGACTCACTGAAAAAGACCCTGATGCTGGGAAAGACTGAAAGCAGAAGAAGAGGGCGACAGAGAACGAGACAGTTGGATGGCATCACAGATTCAATGGACATGAACATGGACAAACACCGGGAGACAGGGAGGGGCAGGGAGGCCTGGTGGGCCGCAGTCCAGGGGCTCACAGAGGCAGCCGGAGGGACTGCAGACACAGCAAAGGCCAGAGGCCGGGGTTTCCTTGCTCCAGGCCTCTGATTTGGCTCAGAAGTTGCGTCTAAAGGGATCCACACTCCCCACCCCGTTAGGATCCACAAGGCCGACAGAGACCAAGGGAGGCCTTAGTATGGGGCTGCACCCGACCTCAGTTGGGAAGGAAAGGGGCAAGATTATGTTGACTGTTCCCTTTGACATGAGGCCCACGGCAGCTTGTTTATCTGCCTTACTCACTGATTCACGAGTGTGTCAGAGCTCTGGACTCAGGAATCCCACCTCTATGAGCTTATCCTGCAGGGACAAGGGACAGGACAATGTCTGCACTGTCTAAATACTAAAAGCTACCTCACCTCCCACCTCTATCCAAAGGAGACTGGCAAAGTAAATGCCAGAGCAGTGGAGCCTGACAACCACGAACGAAGTTCACAAAAATACTGCCTTGGTTGATTAAAATGTGTTATTTATGGGCACAGAAAAAGAAGGTTAGAAGGACTAGTCCTCAAAATTTTAACTGTGGTTATCTCTGGATTAAGGGATCGTGGTTATTTTTTTACATTCTTCCCTTGGTTTTTCAGTACCTAAAATCTGTTCCTGCAATGAAGAGGTATCCCTGGTATTTAAGAGAAAAGTGTAAGACTAACACATTATTTGAGGGGGTGGGAGAGTGAAGGTCAGACTTAGGGAGGGACTGGCTGAGGGCTACCTGCCTGGTACTTCCAACATTCAATCTGAAAGCAAAGCCCCAAAGGAAGGTTTAAAAAGCTGCTTCTTTGTCATTCCCTCTCAAACATGCCCAGAAGCTCACGTTTCAGTGGTAAAAGAACAGGCCCATTATTTTCCCTGACATTCTTCTGGTTGATAAAGTAGGCCTAAGAATATACATTTTTCTAAAAAGACTCATGGTTACCAAAAGGGAAAGGGGACAGGGGATAAATTAGGAGGTTGGAATTAACATACACACATTAATATACATAAAATAGACAAGCAACAAGGAAGGACAGGGAACTCTACTTAAGGACAGGGAACTCTGTAATAACCTATATGGGAAAAGACTCTGAAAAAGATATATGTCTATGTATAACTAAATCACTTTGCTGGATGTCTGAAAGTAACACAACATTACAAATGAACTATATCCCGATATGAAAATATATATAGACATATTTTCTTCTAATGAGACTTGATGACTTTATTTTCTTTTTGAAAAGAAAAACCTGGCCCGCAGAGTGTAGGGCTGTCCTGAGCTGAGTGAGCACCAGCTGCTCTTTTCTGAGAGGGACTGGGCCCCTCAACATTTAGGCTAGATAGGACCTGGGGACCTGGCATCCCCCGGGAAGTCTGGGCACCAGAACACGCCCGTTGCAGCCCAGAGCTGCCTCTCAAATTAGCACCAGGAGGACAGGCTTCACACCTCGCTGCTGCAGGAACTGGGTCAATGTCCACCAGCCTCCGTCTCACCTCATCTCAGGCCCCTCAAGAACACGAGGGGCCCTTCCCCAAAACCTGCTCTGAGTCTGGGTTTGTGCCTTGACAACAGGGCTCCGTGCAGAGGGCTACGGAACCTCTCAGGGACAGGGCGGCCCTCGTCTGGCTCCTGGGGGCTCTCTGCAGATGCCAGAGTGGCGGTCACCCTGGAGGGAGGGGACGCAGCCAGGACACCGACGCAACCACTCGGTGGCAGGGACATGCTCACGCGCCCCCAGCTCCAAAGCAGGCGGGCCCAGAGCAGACCTCGGAGCACCACGAGTGCTATTTATACTGGGGGCAGAAACAGCAGTAATGGAAACTTAAATGTCTTTCTCCTGGTCACAAAAGTACACATCGATACTGCAGGAAATATGGGATTTAATATCATCATTATGATGAAAGGCTTCCTAGGTGGCGCTAGCGGTAAAGAACTCGATGAGGAGACATAAGGGACACGGGCTCAATCCCTGGGTTGGGAAGATCCCCTGGAGGAGGGCATGGCAACCCATTCCAGTATTCATGCCTGGAGAATCCCATGGACAGAGGAGCCTAGTGGGCTACAGTCCACAGAGTCACAAAGAGTCAGACACGACTGAAGTGACTTAGCACACAACACATTGTGACAATGAGTGCATTTTAACAAGACCTTCAGCTCCATTCTTAGAGACACAGCTCCACTCCTAAACACAAGTGCCTCTTTTTATTTTATTTTTGCCGTCCACATCCTCATCTGCATAACCAGCAGAAGGCAAGTACAGGGAGGCTGTGGGTGTGGAAGCCAGACCCCAGCCTCCAGCCGCAAAGCAGCCCAAATCCTTTCATATGCACCTCTCAGGCTCACTTTCTTAGAGCAGGAATGGCTGCAGAGGGTGGCGATTTGGTATAGAGTTGCCAGATAAAATACAGGGCACTCAGTCACATTCCAATTTCAGAGAAATAATACTTGGGACACACACCGAAAAAGCATTCGTTATCTGAAGTTCAAACAATGCGTGGGGCACGCTTATCCTACCTCATCATTTGACCTTCCTCTGAGTTCAAGTTGGCATTGTATTTGCATTTATTCTATTTGTGTTTACTCGATCCATCAACCCTGATGTGGTGGCTCATTAGGAAAAGGCTGCCGGGGTGTGGTGAGGGGCAGCGGTCTGTGGCCACTTGGCCTTCCTTGAGAGACCTGTCGGGAAACCCCAGAGAAGAGAAGGAGGAAGAGGAGACAAGAGGCTTCGATGAGGAGTAAGTCGTATCTACATCACCGACTCAGTGGACATGAGTTTGAGCAAGCTTCAGGAGACGGTGAAGGACAGGGAAGGCCGGCATGCTGCAGTCCACGGCGTCGCAGAGTCGGACACAACTGAGCGACTGAACAACAGGTCAGAAAGGGGTGGGAGTCTTAATGCTGGGTGCTGGGGAAGAGGTGGAGGAGCTGAGACGCTTCCTTTGGAACAGAAAAGGCAGGTCAGGGAGGGTGGGCTTGACTGTCTTCCTCCACTGATCAGTTCTCACCTGGCTGGGCAGCCCTGGGTGGCTCTTGTGGGTACAGCCAGGGCCAAGGTGGGGCAGGTACAAGGAGTCAGAGATCAGGGCAGCAGGGGAGCAGGTGGCCACAGAGGAAGGGTCTGCCAAACAGGCTTCCCCAGGAGGTTGGCTGGCATTCGCCAGTGTCCAGCAAGGACCAAGGCAGGCTACTGGGGGGGTGACGTCCCACGAGGTACTCACCTGGGTTGTCCCCAGTGAAGGCCACCACTTTGCATCCTGGAGGAAACCCATAGCGCTGGACAAAGTAGGAAGAGATGGGTCCCTGAGGAGAGAAAGCAAGTACGTTCTATCGAAGCAAATCCCACCTGCTTGGCACAGCTGCCCACCCTTCAGGCCACGGGAAAGCAACAGGCCTGGGTGGGGCCGAGAAGCTCATCACAGCTGGGACGCTCTGTTCACAGAACACCAGCGGAGCCCAGCACAGGGCTGGGACCATGAACATGAAGTTGTCCCACTGCCTCAAGGCACACTTGATTTTGAGAGTCAAGGCAGCTAGAACAAAACCGTCCCCAACATGGGCTTGCTTTATAAGCCCCAAATTCTGGATGTTGCATTAAAAATAAATAAATGAGAGGAGAAAATCATCAAACAAACTCGTGGAATAGATAATGCCTTACACACATGCTCTATCAGCCCAGCAATCAGATCGTGAGCAACCAGACATGCATGCACGGAGGTCAATGTTCTGAAGAAAATAAACCAAGGAAAGGCGCTGTGGGGGAGGAGCCCCCACCAGAAACCAAAGTTCTCAGGGCCCCTTCGAGACTTCCTGTGGGATCAGAGGGCAGGGATACTTTCTAAACAGACCTACAGTCTTTAGAAAACATAGTTATGAAAAGAAAGCTCCCCGACCCCGCCCTCCGCTTTCCCTGACTTTCTCTTAGTTCCAAAAATTTAAAATAAATGATGAGATTTCCTGGGACTTCCTTAGTGGTCCAGTGGTTAAGATTCTACCCTTCCACTGCAGAGGGCGTGAGTTCGCTCTCTGGTCAAGGAACTAAGATCCCACATGACCAGTGGCACAGCCAAAAAAATTTTTTTAAAAGGGATTTCCCAGTGTCTGGGAA
The DNA here is from genome assembly GCA_006408695.1 of Aepyceros melampus. Lineage (NCBI taxonomy): Eukaryota > Metazoa > Chordata > Mammalia > Artiodactyla > Bovidae > Aepyceros > Aepyceros melampus. Next base: position 571,245 of record SJXQ01004848.1, on the reverse strand, counting down.
GACCACTTTGCTCCATCCAACAAAATTTCAGATTTCCATGAGAATAAAGCCTGGGAGATAAATGTCTTGGCCTGGGTTGCCTCAGAGAACAGTCTGAGTCAGCGCTTGTGCAGGAGGCTTATTTGGGGAAGTGACCCCAGGAAATGAGGGTGGGGGTTGAAAGAATGAAAAGGAAGGGGTGAAAGCCCACCCAGGGGTACTCTGGGGAGCCGGTGCTGGCTGCGGGCAGCATTTGAGGCAGGCTGTCCTCTTGGGGGTGGGACAGGGAGCAGCTCTCCACAGCTCCTCACAGGAGAAAGTTGTGTGTGTGTGGCGGTGGGAGGGTGGTTAACCCCAATTCTCCAGGCTGGCAGAGCACAGCTGCAGAGTTCCAGAAGCCCCCAGGGCAGAAGAGGGAAATGAGCTACAGCTCAGGCAGGAGGCTGCCAAGGGAAACGTGAGGCCACAACTGCTGGCGAAAAAGGTGGGCTGGGAGGTGGTGAGGCGGAGGCGTCGCTACATGACATCTCCAAAAATTTTCCTGCAGAAAAGGAGAGAAAGCCATCTGGGCACCACCTCAGAAAAAGAGATGACAGAAAACATGAATTTTGCTTGTTTCCCCCCATCACGTGGGTACATATGTTTCAAACGAAAACACACTTTTCCAAATCAGTTCTTTTCTGTTCCTCAAGCTGCTCGTGTCTGCACGAGGCCCCTCTTGGAGGCATGTGTTCTTGGTGTAAGGCAAACAAAGCTGGCTGCCGTGGACAAAACACTGCTCTCCATCGACTGGAAACTAAGAGCCGTGTGCAATACCACTCCCAGAGGCTTGGCTGTTTTCTGTTCGCCCTTCCTTTTTTCCTTTCTGCTGTGCATCGCCTGCCTGGGTTCTGAATTGTCTGCTTCTATGGGGCAGGACACCCTTAGCTCGTGTGTGCTGGCTTCACAGCACCCTCTGGGAGCCTGTGCGTGCTCAGTCAAGTCTGATACTTAATGATCCCATGGTCATTCTATCCCAGGCAAGAATACTGGAGTGGGTTGCCATTTCCTCCTCTAGGGGATCATCTTGACCCAGGGATCAAACCCACGCCTCCTGCATTGGCAGGCGGGTCCTTTACCACTGAGCCACCTGGGAAGCCCACCCTTGGGACGATGATGACGATCTGGCTTTGACATTCTGCTCGTGGTGGCAAAGGCTGTTTTCAGCTGCTACTGTTGATAGAAAAGTGTTTCCATGGCTGGAACTGCCAACAGGAGGCACTCGTGGTAGCCTGGTTCTCCTTGTGCCCTGGTCTCCCTCACAGCTAACACTCTACCCTACCCAGGGCTTCCACTTGTTCTGGAGTGGGGCTTCCACCAAATGGCCAAGTGCAGGGTGCAACCAAGAACTCAGCTGGCCAACTAGGAGAAACCAGAGCACGGACAGCCAGTGGCTCTTCTGAACATGGGTGCCACTCCAATGGTTGAAGTTATTTCACTGAACTGTTCCCTTTATCAGATATGCAGGCTTAGTTGCTCAGTCATGTCTGACTCTTTAAGACGCCGTGGACTGTGGCCCGCCAGGCTCCTCTGTCCATGGAATTTTCCAGGCAAGAATACTGAGTGGGTTGCCATGCCCTCCTCCTGGGGATCTTCCCCACCCAGGGACTGAACCCAGCTCTCCCACACTGCAGGCGGATTCCGTATCATCTGAGCCACCAGGGAAGCAGATATAGATTTTGCAAGTATTTTCTCCCAGTTGGTAGGTTGCCTTTTTACTTTGTTAATGGTTTCCTTTGCTGTGAAGAAGCTTTTTATTTTGCTGTAGCTATATTTGTTGGGTTTGCTTTAATTGCCTCTGCTTTTGGGGTTTTTTTTCTTAATATTTATTTGGCTATGCCAAGTCTTAGTTGCAGCATGCTAGATCTTCAATCTTTTGTTTTGGTGGCATGAAAACTCTTAGCTATGGCAGGTGGGATTTGGCTCCCTGACCAGGTTTGAAGCTGGCCCCTTCATTGGGAATGTGCCCTCTTAGCCACGGGACCACCACCCGTAGAAGTCCCTCTTTTAGTTTCAAATGCAAAAAAACTCTGCCGAGTATCAAGAAGCTAACCACCTGTTTTCTTCTCAGAGTTTTACGGTTTCAAATTTTATATTCAAGCCTTTAATCCATTATGGATTAATTTTTGTATCTGGAGTAAGACAGTGGTCCGGTCTCATGCTTCTGCATGTGGCTGTCCCAAATGTTTTTCATATTAGCCCCGGGACCAAGCACCATCTTAAGTACATTAAGTGTATCACCTCATTCATTCTGCACAACAGCCTGACAGGTAGAAAGCAGCAGCATTCCTACTGCTCCAGAAACAGTGGAAGTGATGAGGAAACTGAGGCACAAGGCCACAAAGGCGGTTAGCAGCAGAGCCCAGAGCCACCCAGACAGCGTGGCTCCAAGCCCCATGCCCTCCCCAGATCATTGGCACTTCTTTTCATTTTCTCCAGACTGCCTGCCCCGAGCTTCAGTGGTGGTCCCTATCCCTTAAATTTCCATCTTGTGCATTTTTCCCTAAGGAGTGCGATCACCCAGAACATATGCCTTCAATCCTTTTCCCATTCTAATTATTTTCCAGGGCGCAATTTTCCAAA
>SJXQ01004848.1:538915-568333 GCA_006408695.1 Aepyceros melampus | reverse complement strand
TGAGCACCTGAATGCAAGGCAGGGATCCAGGCTGCTCTGACTCACGTCAACTACTTATCTTGTCCTAGACAAAGTTCCATGCGTGCGTGCCCTTGTGTAAATGGATGGATGTGTGTGTGTGTGTGTGTGTGTGTGTGTGGAGGGGTGCGTGTGTGTACTATACCACTTCCCCAGCAGCAAACCAGCTCTCCGGTGAGCCTCGCCACTGGGCCGGGGACCTACCACAACGGAGCAGGATGGCACCGGCCGGCCAAGCTTCTCCTCTAAGTGAGGTGCACAGGCTCCAAGGCAAGCCTGTGACCAGACTTTGTCCTGAATCTGCAGCAAATTCATTCCAGAACCTAAGGAAGGAAGGATACAAGAAGGAAAGAACAAATTTTTTTAAAATGTGTGCTTTATTCATGTTTTCCCTCCAATTTCTGGGCCATACCTTGCAGCATGCAGGGTCTTAGTTCCTCAGCTAAGGAGCAAACCCAGGCTCCCTCTATTGGCAGTGTTGAGTCTTAACCACGGGACTGCCAGGGAAGTTCCAAGAGAAATCTTTAAAAAAATCTTTTGTAAAAATGCACAAATCTAGCCAAGAGTGGATCATTCTCAAAGCAAACGTGTACCTGGAGCTCTTCCCTATGGAAAGTATACAATGGATCTGGGTCACTCTGCAGTGGGCCTCTGGTTCTCTCAGACCTGGCCAGGGGAGGCAGCTCCCAGCAGCAGCATCTAGGATGGCCCTGAGTGTCCCCTGGGGTTCAAGGCTCTGAGGCAGCCCTGGCACCAATGTGGGATTTCTCAGTCGCATCTAACTTTTCGAGGGAAGCTCTCAGATGCCTCCAAACTTCCTCATACTCATCACTAAGATCAGCTACAGGTGCGTGAAAGTCAGTCTGTTGTGTCTGACTCTTGGCGACCCCAGGGACTATAGCCTGCCAGGCTCCTCTGCCCATAGATTTCTCCAGGCAAGAAGACTGCAGTGGGGAGCCGCACCGTTCTCCAAGGGATCTTCCGGACCCAGGGATCAAACCCAGGTCAGTCTCCTGCACTGTAGGCAGATTCTATACCATCTGAGCCAACAGGGAAGCCCTGGTGATCAGCTAAAACTTCCCTAAAATAATCTACTTCTCCTGAGGATGGGGAGTGGGGAGAATCCAGAGCACAGGTGGATGGCCCTCTTCCTGGGGCCCCGGAGGAGGCAGACCAGCAGGCTGGGTGCTGCTGGAGCCCTGTCCCCATGTGAGATGGTTAGACAACCGGTAAATTAGTAGGTGACTTCTAAGGGGACAGTGAGGGGAATGGGTGGAGGCCCAGCTGAGGGTGAAGCTCAGCAATGTCCAGAGCAGTGATGGAACTTCCTCCGGCAGCGCTCAGCACCCGGCTGAGTGTGGAGAATATCGGTGGGAATGGGCTGCTCCACGTGTAGCACTCTGCTGGCCTGAGCTCCAAGGAGCTGGGCTCCTGTGCGGGAGGAAGCTTTTCTCCAGACTGTGAGCAAAGCTTGGGGACCACTCCGTCATCACGGTACTCTCTCTCCTTGCAAACTAATCTAGTGCCTGGCACACAGTGGCACTCACACACTTCAGCTGAACTCCCAGAGTCTGGGAGTGTCCCGAGGGTCTCCTGAGGTCACTCTCCCAGGCCTGGGCTCTTGCTCTGCTCCTCCTCCCTCCTTGGTCCCTCCTTCCGCTCTAGCCTCAACCCAGAGCTCCTTCAGCAAAGCCCCTCCCAGCTCTCCGTCTTCACTGGCATCATCTGCGTTTATTTTTGTCAGGGTTTTGATTCCAGAAGCTCATCACTCTCCTGAGTTCCCCAAATGTGAACAAGAACTTCAAAATATAACTCCTGAGGGAGCCAGGCTACAAGACGGTGCCTGTTCATCCCCCAGTCCTAGCGTTCTCACCACGTGTGGTCCCCTCTTCTGGTACCGAGGTCTATGTGCCCAGGGACAGGGGGAGAGTGATCTACGTCACTCCCAAGATTAGCGTGTAAAAGACTCTGCAGCTTCTGCTTGGCTGCTCTCTTTCCCTTCTCTTGGGGTGAAATCCAGCTCCCATATGGTGGTGTTGGGGGGGTTAGGACAAGGAACTGAGGCCTCCGGCCAATAGCCACATGTGTGGCCTGGAAGAGGATCCTCCAACCCCAGTCAAGCCTTTAGGTGACCTCAGTGCTGGAGGCCAGCTTGACTGCCACTTCCTCAGAGACCCAGAGCCAGAAGCATCCAGTCAAGCCACTCCCTGATTCCTGACTTTCAGAAACTCTGTGAAATAATAAGCATTGATGGCCCTCAGCTGCAAAGCACTGGGGTCATTTGTTACCCGCAAAAGATAACTAATACCCTCCCTTCTTGGCAACAGACAGCAGGGATGGAAGACTGGGTAAGGTTCATGCTGCCGCACACCTGCTGAACAGGCCCAGAGCTGGACTCGGAAGACTTACCATCACTGTAGTCAACAGGGGAGTAAGACCCAAGGAAGAGAGAAGCAGCGAAACTACTGACCAAGGAAATTCTCTGCAAAAGAGAAAGATCCCGTGAGATTTATGACTCACTTTCACGAACAACCGACAACTTGTGACACACACTCAACAGGGCAAGAGTTTTAAGTTGGGGAGGGAAGTAGAAGCTTTGAGCAAGATGCTCCAGCAGTGAGAGGATGGAGGAGGCCTCAGTCTCGCAGGGCATTGGAGTGGCTGGGACACCGAGCAGTGACCCCTTAGGAAAGCCCCTCGCTCTGCCGTTTCCGACAAGTCATAGAACGGCCAGGTTCAACAATGACGAGGGGAAAAAAGGCGTTCCCTGGTGGTCTAGTGGTAAGGATTCCGGGCTTTCACTGCTGGGGGCCTGGGTTCAATCCCTGGTCAGGGAACTAAGGATCCCACAAGCCTCGCAGTGCAGCCAAACAATAGCAAAACCATATGAAGAAGCCACCCTGAGGGAAGGCAGTTTTCACCGGAATTCATATGGCGGGGAGTGTGGCGCCCTGATTCCTTCCTCCATTTCTATGGCTTTTACTCACAGAGGAAGTAGAGGTATGGCCACAGAATCCAGAACCAATCAAGACAGTTTCAGGGGTTCAGAATGAGTAGAAGTGAAAGCCGTTCCCTTTGGAAGCCAGAGACCCCAGACATGAATGGGAGGAACTGATAATTGATTTCAAATGTCATCCTGAGGGTCTGTGCTTCCACATGCGAATCACAGGCACTTGGACCAGGGGAGAGAATGCCATCACCTCCTGCTCACAATGAGACTACCTCTGTTCTACACAGACTCTGGAGAAGTTTTATTATCCCCTCCACTCAAAACCTTCATTAGTGGCTAACACTGCAGAATAATGTGGAACCTTGACTCACTAAATAGTAAACTGCATGTTAAGGTTAAAAAAGCAGTATGGTTTAACTCAAGCTGATCATTTTCTAGTTACTTAGAGATGAGTATCACTAGCCAGGCCATTGAGTTGCTTCTCAGGTGGCATTAAGTTCCGGCTTTCGGCAACTGTGGCTCAAGGAATGGAATGGAACCTGGGTTCCTGGGATACAGGTTCTGGTTGAAGGCCACAGCTAGAGACACACTGGTCCAGGTTTACAAATTTCCTAAGAAAACAGAGACTCTACACCTATCAAGCACCTGTTAGGCATCCTGCATCAACAATAAGACACTGAACCCAAAAGTAAAAGTGTTAAGTCACTCAGTCGGGTCCAACGCTTGCAACCCCATGGACTATAGCCCACCAGGCTCCTCTGTCCATGGGATTCTCCAAGCAAGAATACTGGAGTGGGTTGTCATTTCCTTCTCCAAGGGATCTTCCTGATTCAGGGATCGAACCCAGGTCTCCTGCATCGCAGGCAGATTCTTTACTGCCTGACCCACCAGGGAAGCCCAGGAAATTGAGGAGACAGAGATGAAGGGCACTCAGATCTACCCAGGTGGTCCGCGGAAGACACCAGGCCCCCTGCTCCCACTCTGACCCTGACCTCTACCCTTCTGGTCAGGAGAGTCCCTGACTTTTCTTTCCTATAATTCCGTTCTTTCCCTCTTCTTTGGAAAAAGCCTGACAATGAGAATAAAAGCAAACTGAATACATATCATTTTTAATGTCTGCTCATCAATGTTTTTAGCCCATGTACATGAGATGTATATTTATGCAAAATTATAGAAAGAATTCGACCCTGACTTGTAATCAAAGAGGAATGTTTAACCAACCTCTGTGTGTGAGTAGGCCTCAGGGTTCTGCTGGTAAATCTTTGCAATCTGGTTTCCTGTAAATCGCTGGAAAAAGAGTGCAAGTGCTTAAAAACCCATATCCTATGGAGAATGATCAACTCCATAAAGTACTCACAGAGTTAGCATAGCAGACTCTGACTAAGAGCTTAAGAAGGTTTCTGAAATCTGGAAATGTCTGATGTCTGTTGAACACTCTTAGTAATAATCTCGCTTCTCATGTGGCAGGACGTCTGTCCTAACTGAAGGCACCCATGCAGTGGATTCATGTATTTTCCTAACCCACATCCTTCCTACCTCAGGTGGCCCAAATAGGGTCGGTCTTATCCCCCAAGCCTCTACTCCAGTGGGGGTGGCATGATCCTGGCTGAGGCAACAGCAGCCACCCCGCGGGAGAGGGTGGGAAACCAACAGGAAAGAGGGACTCAATTTTTTTTTTTTTTTTTACTTTCCCAGGAGCTGCACCAAGTGCCTGTAAGCACTGACTCCTTTCGGCTTCAAAACTACCCAAATGTAAGTGCTCTTTGTATCTCCAAGTTAAAGAGGCTGAGATCGATGTGCCATTATCAGCCACAGACACAGCAGAGCTCTGAGCTGGACGCAGGCAGCAGCAGCAGGCCTGCCCTCACTGGACGGGCAGTGCAGAGGGCCTAGCTCAGAACCACGGGTCAGAGTGCCCGGGCCTGGCTCCACGGGGCAGCAGCCACACGGCCTCCCAGGAGTCCCACAGGGGCAGGTCACCAGCGTGTCCTCCCAGACCCCCAGGGAGAAGGGGCCAGGGCCGGCAATCAGGTTTTCCTCCTAGACGGGCCCCTGTCCCCAGATCACGGCGGGCGCTCCCACCTCGTAAGCGCGGGAGCCGGTGAGGCGGCTGAGAGCCTGGGCCCCGCCCACGGCGGCCTCCAGCCGGCGGCACTGGGCTGCGGTGCTGGAGTCCATCCACACGGGGCAGTCGCTGATGGAGAAACAGGCCTGGAAAGGAGGAGCACAGGCGTGAGCTCCGCCTGCTGACCCTGGGGGCCACCCCGGCACCGGCGGCCATCCTGCCCAGCACAGCAGGGGTGAAGTGGACGTCTCTTCCCTGGACGTGCCCTTGGAAGACCCGTGGGTAAGCCATTCATGTCCAAACCTTGGTCTGGCCTGGGTGGGGGATCTTTCCCCAGAAAGCTCTAGGTAGAAGGTTCTGGCGAGCATACCTGAGCACCACAGGCAACAGAGGAGACAGGAAGGGGGTGGCAGAGGGCCAGAGCTGTAGCCAAGGGCAGGCTGGCCCGGGCATGTGGAGCTTAGGAGAAAAGAAGCCAGAGCCTGCATTACCAGCTCCGCTGAGAGGCACTAGGTCCCCTAGTTTTCTGAGCAGGGAGCTTGCCAGAGTCGTGCTGGACTGCAAGGGACCCACGTGATGAGGGCTGTGAGCACCCAAGCCTTTACTCCGACCACAGGGATGTGCATGGCAGACCATGCTCACAGGACTGCTGCTCAGCCATCTTCCCACACCCCTGACGATGCCCAGAAGCCCTAGGCTTCAGACCTACAGGGCTCAGAGCCCTTCTTCCCTTCCACCTCCCATAGAAGTTTCTCAGCCTCCCACAACCCGGCCACAGTCACCTGTAGCTGCTCATGCAACGGAAGGTCCGGTGACAGGCTTGTCAGCACCTGGCTGGCCCCAGTCTTCCAGTACACGCTTCCATGTTGCTGCCAAGGGAAAACCCAAGCCCGTATCAGCCTCCTGGAGACCAGAAGGACCCCAGACTACACGCCAAAGAACTAGACTCCAAGTCCGCCCCAGTACTTCTAAGTCATAGAGCTTATCACCTTTATGAGACTGGGTTTTCATTTCTGTAATATGAGGAGGGACTCTGCCCTGTCCACCTCAAAACATGGCTAGATTTTGGTGCCTTTGTAAAACTGTATTTAAATATATTGCTTAAAATATTATCTGACACTCACTCATTCATTCATTCACGACTATTCAGTCAACAAACACGAATTGATCACCTAGATCACACCAGGATGGGACAGACGACCAGGGTAGTACCGCCCCTGTTCTAAAGGATACTGGAGTTTAGTCAGGGGAAAAGACACAAGTGGACAATTACAAAACTCTATTAAGGGATTTCCCTGGTGCTCCAGTGGTTAAGAATCCACTGTGCAATGCAGGGGACATGGGTTCAATCCCTGGTCAGGGAACTGAGATCCCACATGCCACAGAGCAACTAAGCCCACGGGCCACAGCTAGAGAGTTTGTGCTGCAACAAAAGATCCCATGTGCTACAATGCGGACACAGCCAAAAAACCCTACGAAGTGCAGTGGCAGGGCTGTGGAAACGCCCGGGAGGAGTCTAGCCTGCTGGGGGTATGTGTGTAGAAGTGGATGCGGTAACTAGGAAAGGGTCCCAGAGTTGGGTGCAGGGGTGCGCCATGAAGAGAGTAACTGCAGTTGAGAGCGGCTGGCACGTGCAGGGAAGGAACCTGAGGTTGGGGTCGGGGAAGAAGGGACTGGATGGGGAGGTGGCAGCCTACCCCTTGGTTGGGTTTTATCTTGGGCTGGGAGAACTCTGGATGGCCAGAGTCGAACGGATGAAAGGGCTTGTGAGAATCCTGGAGAAGGTAGGCTGGAGGCAGGAAGGTGGAACAGAGGCCCAGAGAAACACAGTGGGTACCAGGCCTGGGGCCACAGAGGTGGCGCTGGAGAAGAGGTAGCAGATTTAAGAGTCAGGGAGAAATGAGCAGGATTAGGGGACCCCCTGGAATGTGGGGGCAGGAGGACGGGGGAATCAAGGCTGACACTTGGGTTGTGGTCCCAGGTGGGGAGGGATAACTCCCTGAGAAGGGCACCAAAGGGGGGCACCTGGGGCAAGACGGAGTGCTCAGTCAGAGAAATGGCAAGCTTGAGTGTCCGAATGGCTCCTCGGACACCTGGCCAAGAGGGCAGAGGGGGCATGTGGGAGGGAGAGGGGGTCCAGGTGCGGGAAGCAGCAAAGACCACCAGGGACTCTGTTTAGTGGAACAAGGACACAATCAATATGCTTCTGTTAGGTCAGGGGAAGAGGCACCTTCAGAGCTGGTGAGCGCTCTCTAATGAGGATGTGAAGACACACTAAATCAGCATGGAGCAGAGTGACTCAGAGGATAACACTGGACTGGAATCCTCACTCCCCCTCCTAGCAGCTATGTGACCCTGGACAAGTGACATCACCTCTCAGTGCCTCCGTTTCCCCATGTAAATGGCAATGATAATAAAAACAGTAGCTAAAACTTGGGGTCGGGGGGAGGTTTGCACTGTCCTATCTATTTAACATTCACATTGACCTCACAGCAGATTAGAGTATGGCGGCACCACAAAGCTGGACAATGTGCCCCAGGTCACTGCATGCAAACGGCAGAGCTAGGGATCAAACCTGGAGCCCCCTGTGCTAACCACTGCATGATACCTCCTGGTACGACTGTTATGAAGACTAAGTTAGTGCATGTAAAACGTTCAGCACCGCACCTGGCATACACTAGGCGTTCAATGTTCTTTGTCATTACTATACTGCTATCGTTATTAGCATGATTTCTGACTTTATTTTTCTTCCGGGAAAGAGGAAAGCCATTGTGTGCCCTCAAACAGTCATAATAAATACATGTCGAATGCTTCCTCCATCTCCTTGGAGGACCTAGATCCAGTTTCTCCTCACCCAGAGACCTCTTCTGTACAACATTTAACTGTTCGAACTGTCCCAGATCCTGTGTTTCACCCTCCAAGGTGAAACAGCTATAGGGATTTTTCTGCAACGAAACATGTGCAGTAGTCGACTCTCAAGAATGTGCACTGTCCTTTGAGGGGAGCCAACACCTCAGCACCCACACCACCGCCCAAGACAAACGCCCCTCATGCTGTGAACAGAGGCTGCAGCAAACAAACCTGGCCCGCCCCAGACAAGGCGAGGACTTGCGAGAAGTCAAAGCCCGAAGCCTTCATCTTCTCCAAGATGATATCCAAAGCCTGAGAAGAAACAGAACCCACCATGACTGTCCGGAACCACAGAACCAGGCTAATGCACAAGCCTGGATTTTAAGTGCCTGCCCTGTCAATGGAGATAAGAAGGAACCGATGACTCAGGGTTTGGAAGCACTAGAGTACATCAATTAAATGAGTAGGCATCAACCAGATAAAAAGGTGAGCTATGCTAAAAATATTTTAAAGAAAAGGAATCAGAAACCAGCAATCCTCAAATTTTGCCTCTCCAACTGGCGACTTCCAAACATTCAGAAGGGCTTCTCAGGTGGCTCAGCGGTAAAGAATCTCCTTGTCAATGCAGAAGATGCTGGTTCAATCCCTTGAATTGGGAAGATCCCCTGGAGGAGGAAATGGCAACCCACTCCAGTATCCTTGCCTGGGAAATTCCATGGCCAGGGGAGCCTGGTGGGCTACTGTCCACGGAGTCACAAAGAGTCGGACAGGACTGAGCATGCATGCAAGTATTCAGGAAGAGCCGAAACGAGGTGGCTCAAATTTTCGTTTCTTTTATCTGCATTTTCAATCCACCACATTACTGATATGACTTCACTGCAATGGAGAAGCAAAGAGCAAAGTTGAAGCTCCCAGCAGACAAGGCTCCAGAGACTTTGCTGGTGGTCCAGTGGCTAAGGCTCTGGGTCCCCTGTGCAGGGGGCCCTGGGTTCAACCCCGGTCAGGGAACTAGATCCTCCACGCCATGCAGCACAGCTAAGCATCCGAGAACGGAAAACCCTGTGGGCAGAGGACATTCAGTTGCTGCCTTTGTCTGACCCTTAGTCCCAGGGTCCAGGTCCCCCGTGGTCCATGCGAGGGCCCTCGGCTCCTATCACCCCTGCCTGCGCTGTCCACAGCCCATTCCTGTGACCCCACAGCAACCCAGCTCTGGCAACAGGCATCCTCCTTCCTCACTGGTCCTGAGCAGGCAGGCCTGGCTTGGGACGGATCTAAGCCCGACTGGGCAGGTCACAGGTCGCCACGCTGAGGGCCCCTGCCCTGGAGCTGAAGGGCCTGGGGACCGAGCGCCGAGAGGAGAGGGTAAGGGCCATGTTTGGATCTCAGGGTATAAGGGAGGACACCGGGCCTGAACGTGGAATGTTTGGGAAAGGTCTGCTCTGTGGCATTTTAAAGATGGCAGGACTTTCCAGCTGCTCTGGTTTCAGCACCTGGAAGCCCCTCTGTGAGTCTCTTCAGCTCAGATGTCCTGACACCAGCGAAGACCGAGGCTGGTCCTAGACCGTGCAGATTCCACTTGCCCAGGAGGACCTGGTCTCAACAGGGGCTCTCCTGAGCTGCCACCTTCAGGGTTCTGAGCAAATTTCTAAGTCTGCTGGTGAGACAGGCTGGGACAAGAGAGGGACAGGAATCCCTGTCTTACCTGGACCCACATCAGGACCGGAGAGGTCACTGTCAGGCCATCCTTGTGAACATGAACTCCACCCTGAGTCCTACAAGCAGAAGAGATAATGTGGGACAGAGCCTCAAGTTGGGGCCCGGCAATGGCAGGTCCTAGGTCCCTCCCGCAGAAGGAGAAGCACCCCGCCCCCAGCCTCGTGGGGGAACTCTAGATTGAACAGGGAAGATGATGGGCAAGATGGAGAGAGAAGGCATGGAAATGCCCAGTATGGCTCAGAGGTGGCAATTCTCCAAAAGCACCAGCAAAAACAAGTCTTCTAAATATAAGGTGTTCACCCTGCAAGGCTGTCACTTGGAGCAGTGGGCATAAAAGGGTTGGGAAAGTTTGGGGTTAGATGAGAAGCCCTTCCAAGTCCACTTCCTAATTTTAGAGTGAGGAGGCCTTTTAAACGATGACTCAAAATCAAGAAGCAACAGAAAGAGACTGAGATATTCAATGACATAAAAAGCAAAAACTCAAACATGGTGACAATAATCCATGCAGAAGAGAAGAAATAATAAATTTAATAAAAATTAAAGCACGAGGTGGAGAAGGCAATGGCAACCCACTCCAGTACTGTTGCCTGGAAAATCCCAGGGATGGAGGAGCCTGGTGGGCTGCAGTCCATGGGGTCTCGAAGAGTCGGACACAACTGAGCGACTTCACTTTGACTTTTCACTTTTATGCATTGGAGAAGGAAATGGCAACCCACTCCAGTATTCTTGCCTAGAGAATCCCAGGGACAGGGAAGCCTGGTGGGCTGCCGTCTATTGGGTCGCAGAGTCGGACACGACTGAAGCGACTTAGCAGCAGCAGCAGCAGAGCACAAGTCAATGAAAATGAAAAGAGAAAAATCAAAGAAACCAAAAGCTGATCCTATGGAAAGGTCAACTGATAAAGGTCAAGCTAATCAAGAAAAAAAAAGAGAAGACGTAAATTACCAACATCAGAAATGAGAGAAGGGTCTTCACTACTGATCTCACAGACATCAGAAGACAATAAAGGAATATTAGGAACAATTCTATGGCCACAAATCTGATAGGCTAGATGAAATAGATCGATTCCTTGAAAGATACAAACTCCCAAAACTCTAAGGGGGGTGGCCTGTGGTAATATAAAATATGAAAGCAAGATAGCCTCCAACCTCAGCTCAAGGAGACATATCAGCTGGGGAAGAAACCGATGGTAATACAAGGTGATGGGCAGTGAGACAGAGAGGCCAGAGGGAAGGCTTCAAGGAGGAGTGCTATCTGAAATAGACATGGAGGGACACTTCCACCAGGACCACTCCAAGCCACCTCAAAACCTACAGATCCACAACGGTTATCAACCGAATTGTATCCTTCAAAGTTCACCGTGTCCTAAGCCCCAGTACCTCACAATGTGACTGTGTTTGAAGATAGTACCTTTAAAGAGGTAATTAAGTTACGATGAAGTCATCAGGGTGGGCCCTAATCCAGTATGGTTGATGTCTTTATAAAAGATAAGGGTGTAAGTAATCAGGAGATGCCAGGGGTGCACGCACATAGAAGGATGACTATGTGAGAGGCAGCAAAGAAGGCAGCCATCTGCAAAGCAGTGAGAAAGATCTCAGAGGAAACCAACCCTGCCAGCACTTTGAACTTGGACTTCCAGGCTCCAGAAGATTAAGAACAAAAATGTCTATTGTTTGGATTGCCTTGGTGGTCAAGTCATTAAGAATCCAGTGCCAATGCAGGGGACACAGCTTCAACCCTTGGTCCAAAAGATTCCACACGCCTCGGGGCAACTAAGGCCGTGTATCCCAACTACCGAGCCTGGCCTCTAGCGCCTGTGCTCCACAGGAGAAGTCACCCCAATGAGAAGCTCACACACTGAAACTAGAGAGCAACCCCCACTCCCCGCAGCTAGAGCAAGCCTTCTCACAGCCACAGAGACTCAACACAGGCAAAATATTACTTAATTTTTAAAAGTCTGTTGTTTAAACCACCCAGTCTGTGGGATTTTGTTCTGGAAGTCCTACCAAACTAATACAAAAATCTAAAATCATGATCCTTTCCCCAGGAACCAATTCTCTTTCATAGTCTACTATCCACCCTGAAAGCCAGCCAGAAGCCTCACCCTCATAACTCATAATAAATTCTGTACCAAGACCTGTCTGTTTTACCACCCAGCTCTCTCTCATCCAATCAATATCATTTCTCATCCAGATAATCTTTGGAAAACCTCCTCAGTGGTTTCCCAACATGTACTTTGGCCACATCCTATCTGCTTTCCCACTGCACCAGAGAGATCTGTTTAAAAAACAAAAACAACCATCTCACACTGTCCCCCTCCCCCAGTCCCTACAGCCCTACAGTGGGCGACCATAGCTTTTAAGATAAAGACAAACTCCATTCCACGGCATATATGGCCCAACCCACCCTCTCTGCTCCCTAGTCACTCAGCTTTCTTCAGTTCCATGAATGAGCAGTGCTCCTTGCCACAGGGCCTTTGCACATGCTATTCTTTCTGCCTGGAAAGCTTTCTACCATCTATCACCTGGCTAACCCCACTCATTCAGATCCTCCTTAGAAACATTCTCTAACCTGCTCTTCCAAATCTAGATCACATTTCTTTACAATAAGTACTTAAAGAAGTGAGATCCTTTCCGTCAGAGGCTTTTTCTGAGTTTATAAAAAGAACATTCTTTTTTTTTAAATCAATCAGTCTTTGCCTGATATCAATCTTCCCCACTAAATGTGAAGAACTGAGAGAGCAAGAACCATGACTCTTTGCTTCACCGTCAAATCCCAGCATGCAGCACAGTGCTTGGTACAAAGTGAGTCTCAACTGATACCCACTACATATATGAAGCCACGTGCAGAATTCAGAAAGAATGCAGGAGAGTGCATTCCAGGCACAAAATAAAGATGTTGAGTGATGTGTCAAGGTCGCCCTTCTTGCAATGTGAGGAAACCAGAATAGTGTGGTTTATGAATATAAAAGTTGGATTCCTTGGCAGCCCAGTGGTTAGGACTCCATGCTTGCACTGCAAGGAGCACAGGTTCGATCCCTGGTCAAGGAACAACCATCCCACAAGGGGCATGCAGTGGGGCCAAAAAAAAAAGGGTTTAGGGTGGACCCCAAAACCACCCCCCCACACACACACAGGCACCCTAGGTACATACCCAAATTCTGCAAGGTCTCTGTCAAAATGCACACTGTCCTCATAGAAGACACTCAGCTCCGCATCAACAGCAACAACTTTTACCTGGAAGGTAAAATATTAAAAATAATGGATAGACTTTTCCTCAGCTTCTATACTGTCCAGGGATATGAACATCACCAGGTGAAGCCCAGGCCCCTAGAAGTGGTTGGTTCAGCCTGGAGACCTCCTTGAGGCTGGGGTGCATCGTGGGAATTATCTGAGTAAGAGGCCTCATCTGATGACATATCCAAAGACTTAGTAAAATGAAGTGGAGGCTAAACAGAAACACCCCCAAACACACTTCTGCCCTCCCAAACAGCCAAAGCCAAAATCCTCGAGATGTTCATAGATGAGCTGGCTCCTGTGCCAGGCAAGAAGGTCTGAGAAAGTCCTAGAGGAGAAGGAATGGGAGGCAGGGTTTGGAGATGTCTCTGGGGTGTCCACGCTTGCAGGGCTCTAAGAGACCAGGCAAGGTCCCCGGTTTATTCCCAAAGGCCATGATCAAGGACCAGAGATACATGTCCCAATGGAGCAGATTCCAACTACTTTACCAGGCAGTAAGTAAAGTACAACTCCTTTACTGGACAGATGGGGAAACAGGCCTAGCAAGACAACTTGACTTATCCAAGGTCCCCCCAGGAGTTTCTGGTCAGGGACAGACCACAGCCTCGCTCCCCCGACCCATCTGTGGAGAGGAGTTTGTCTTTAACTGCGACCATGTCCTAAGTTACGGAGAAGGAGCCCCTGATACCCCAAACTGGAAAGCAGATCTTGACTCTGCTTGCCTGCGTGCCTGACTCCGGGAGCAGCACAGTCGGGCACGCTGACCTGGGCACGCTGGTGCCATCCAAGGGCTGTCACAGGCGGAACAAAGTTCAGGTGTGCATCGTGCCCATTTCACTTAAAAAAAAAAAAAGCTTCAAGCGGTGATCTGGTTCCCGGTCACTGGCTCCGCCTGCGTGTCTCCCCGTCTGTCTGGCCCTGTTTAAAGCAGCTGAGTTCCTTCGGGTCCCCGGCAGCCTGTGCTCAAGGCGGCGCGCGAGCCTTTGGGGTTCCCCGGGCATTTCCGCGCCGCGTGCCCGCGGATCCCTTGAAGGAGTGGGGGTGGAGGGCCCCCTTTCTGGGAGAGCCGGGGTACAGCCTGGCGGAGGTGCCGGCTCCCCGGGGAAGCCCGAGAGAGAAGCGCCCGCAGCGCGGCCCAGGGTTCCGGGCGCCGGGGTCCCCGCCAGGCCGCCCGGCGTCGCGGAGGAAGCCGCCCCGACCGGCCCGCCCCGGGGCGCGCGCCGATACCTGCTGCGTGCTGAAGTCCCAGCCCAGGCAGCAGCGGCGAGCGGCGCGCTCGGCCATGGCCGCGGAGGATCCGGCGGCGCGCGGCTCCGTCAGTGCTTCCCGCGGCCGGACTGTCGCCGCGCTCCAACGCGCAGACCGCCGGGCCCGCCCCTCGCCCCGCCCGGCCGAACTCCCGGCCCCGCGGCCCCGCCGCCTGCGCTCTGGCGCCACCTGCGGGTGGCGAGGTGGCGACGCGCCGCAGCTCGGCATCAGCCTGCTTTTCGCACGTGGGCGACCCCGCAGCCCGCTCCCTCCAACCCCACCTCGCCCGCCTCCCATCCAAATGCGCTCCCGCGCAGACCCGGCCTTATCGCGGCCTGCCTTCCCTTGCAGGACGCCTGGACCAGAGGAGTCATCCTTAGGCCGGCTTGTTCCTGCCTGTCTCTCTGAGAGCCCGGAGCCTGGGACCTCCAGGTTCGTCTCTCTCAGTACCGGAGCCCTGTCCACTCATGGTGCTGAGTTAGGGGGCACAAGGAAATGGACCCAGAGACTGAATCCGCACTGTCGGCAGTGAAAGCGAAGAGCCTCAATCCCTGGACCACCAGGAAACTCCCTAGGCATTAGTTTTGAAGTACTTTTTAAAATTCAGCACTGTTTTCACAGTTTACTCATATGTATTCTCTGGTTCCCAAACTGTGTACCCAGGGAACCCACAGGGGTGCAGCGGGATATTTTCACTTTTGGAGGGAAAGACAGGGATACTCATCTCAACCTTTGTCAGTCCCTAAGGGCACTGGTAAGTAGTTGACTGTTGACTGCTAGGCAGTCAACGGTTCTAACCCTGGATTTGCTAGATTCTTTTCTAGGATAAAGCATCATGTCTTTGCAAACCTTGTCATAGTGGTCAGCAAATCGCGGTGATTAAGCAGTCATGGTGATAAACAAGTACTGGCAGGAAAATTAAAGTGAAAAAATAAGGGCAGCGGTTTTCAGTCTGATCCTAATCTTTGAAGAGTTGTGCAACACCCAACAGGCACACACATCCCCTTAGTGACTAATTATGCTTGTTTAAGAAGGAAATGAAATTATTTTCTCTCCTACTTATGTGCACTAATTTCTTCAAAGAGCTTTTAAGTTGTTAGGACACAAGTATATACGAAGCCGTTTGGGTCTAACTATTGATCCTTACCAAATAGAACCATTAACCTGTTCTTTTGGCCAAGAAGCACGTGACAAAACTAAGATTCTGAAGGACGCCATGAAGTGTACAGTGTGTGGGAAGCCCTGATCTACTTGGCTGCTCCTAACAACTCTACCGTGTTCATTAGTGTACTGACCCAGGTTTTGCTGCTCAAGCTGCGCCTGAGGGACACTGGGGTGGACTCCAGTTCCCCACTATTGCAAGTAGCACAGGCTGAAACATCCTCATCCATGGTTCTGTGGACCTCTGGAGGGAATTTTTTTTTTGGGGGGTGGGTAATATCCAAGAGTAGGGTTTATACTATGTGTGCATAACTCGTATGATCAGAGCGCTGGATTACTTCTGAGAAGCGCTATACTGGTCTACACTCCCACCCGGAATGCCCAAGGGTACCTGAACTTCTCCATCCTATATATATTACCTGGCATTTATATCCTTTTTGATTTTGGCAGTGTAATAGGTGAGGAGTGGTTTCTCATTGTTGCTTTAATTTGCATTTCTCTCATTATTGATGAATTTGAGCTTCTCTTCATATACACTCACCAGCCATTTAGGATTTCCTGACATTCAGTGAATTGCCTGCTAATTCCCTTTGCCCAGTTTTCAAATTGGGAATTTTTGTCTTATTTTAAGGATATGCAGGAGTTTCTCATATTTCAAGATGTAACTTGCCAATTGGTCTTAGGTATTGCAAATATCTGCTCCCAATATGTCTTTATCCGCTAACTTTATCCATCTTGCCCTTCATGGACTGGAAAAATTTAATTTGAATGTAATAAAATTTGTCAATTTTTCTCCATATTGATTTTGTTTAAGAAGTGTTTCCCCACCTTCAAGCCACAAAGCTACTTTCTGACATTTTCTACAAAGATATTAGCCTACATTTTCTTCTCTTAGCAAGGTCTATGACCAACCTAGACAGCATATTAAAAAGCAGAGACATTACTTTGCCAACAAAGGTTCGTCTAGTCAAAGCTACTGGTTTTTCCGGTAGTCGTATATGGATGTGAGAGTTGGACTATAAAGAAAGCTGAGTGCCAAAGAATTGATGCTTTTGAACTGTGGTGTTGGAAAAGACTCTTGAGAGTCCCTTGGACAGCAAGGACGTCCCACCAGTCCATTCCAAAGGAGATCAGTCCTGAATATTCATTGGAAGGACTAATGCTGAAGCTGAAACTCCAATACTTTGGCCACCTCATGCGAAGGACTCATTTGAAAAGACCCTGATGCTGGGAAGGATTGAAGGCAAGAGGAAAAGGGGAAAACAGAGGATGAGATGGTTGGATGGCATCATCAACTCAATGGACATGAGTTTGAGCAAGCTCCGGGAGTTGGTGATGGACAGGGAAGCCTGGTGTGCTGCAGTCCATGGGGTCACAAAGAGTCAGACATGACTGAGTGACTGAACTGAGCAAGGTCTTTGACTGAATCAAGTTTTCTTTCAATCTAGGTGTTTGTAAACTGAATATATTACATCTTGACACACAAGTCAGTGAAAACTAATCTATCTGAGGGTAAGCACTAGATGTAAGCTTTTCAGAAAAATTAAAACATTTCATTTAGTAGATATAATAATGAGAACTCATAGTAAAATATGAAAAGGGAGACACACATAAATTCCATTTCTATACTCTGTTCACCAATGAAACACCCCTGAACTATCTCTTCATTCTTTAAAGTCTACAGCCACAACATGAATTTTTCTCAAAGTTAACCTCTTTCTTTGAGAAAAACTCGAAGAAATATGCTTTCTGGATAAAAATGCACTGTTTTTAAATTCCAATATATTTTATTCTGTTTGTGTAATAATAGCAGACTAGTTGTTTTTATCCAACCTACCTAAAGCTGTGTTTGTTAGTACTGGTTCTACTGAAACCATTCAGGCATATATACATCCTTCTAAATAAGTAGTTTTAAGAGTGAAAAGTTAGGAGTATACTGGTAGCTTTATATATATAAAGCTATATATATATATGGAGAAGGCAATGGCACCCCACTCCAGTACCCTTGCCTTGAAAATCCCATGGACAGAGGAGCCTGGTAGGCTGCAGTCCAGGGGGTTGCAAAGAGTCGGACACGACTGAGCGACTTCCCTTTCACTTTTCACTTTCATGCATTGGAGAAGGAAATGGCAACCCACTCCAGTGTTCTTGCCTGGAGAATCCCAGGGACGGGGGAGCCTGGCCGGCTGCCCTCTCTGGGGTCGCACAGAGTCGGAAATTTTATATATAGTATATATATATATATATATATATATACACACATACACATACCTATTCCTTCCACTTTTATTTATTTATTTATTTGGCTGCTCTGGGTCTTAGTTGTAGCATGTGGGATCTAAGTCCCTGACCAGGGATCGAACCTGGGCCCCCTGCACTGGGAGCTCAGAGTCTTAGCCACTGGACCACCAAGGAAGTCCCTCCCTTCCACTTTTAACACAAAGATAAAATCACTGAATCAAAAGTAATCAGAAATTGGGAAATGGAATAGAAAATTCAGGCACTTCCCTGGTGATCCCGTGGTTAGGACTTGGCACTTTTCACTGCCATGGCCCTGGGTTGGGGAACTAAGATCCTGCAAGTCGCATGATGTGGCCAAAAAATAAAAGTAAAAAAAAATCAATTATAATTCAGATTCACTAATTTAGGGCTTCCCTGGTGGCTCAGATGATAAAGAATCTGCCTGCAATGTGGGATACCTGGGTTTGACCCCTGGGTTGGGAAGATACCCTGGAGAAGGGAACAGCTACCCCCTCAGTATTCTGGCCTGGAGAATTCCATGGACAGAGCAGCCTAGCATGCTACAGTCCATGAGGTCGAAAGAGTTGGACACGACTGAATGACTTTCACATTCAATAATTTATTATACCTGTCTGAAATCTTATAGATTTCATCCTGAGATATGTCAGAAATTAAATAATTCTTCTTTCTATTCTATCTCAAAAAGGTCGTACAAAATTTTTGTAAGATCAGCGGGACACTGTTATGAGTGAAAAGAAATGTTTTGAACTATAGCCCTTAGCAGGGCAAATGTCATACAGATTTGTTTATCCAAGTCTGAGGGTGAGGGGTGGGTCCTGCCTCTAGTTAAATAAGTAACTCAAACAGCTGAGATTCAGATTATTTTTAAGCTGATCTCAGCTATTAAAAAGAATGCATTTGAATCAGTTCTAATGAGGTGGATGAAACTGGAGCCTATCATACAGAGTGAAGTAAGTCAGAAGAAAAACACCAAAACAGTATATTAATACATATATATGGAATTTAGAAAGATGTAACTATGATCCTATATGTGAGACAGCAAAAGAGACACAGATATAAATAACAGACTTTTGGACTCTGTGGGAGAAGGGGAAGGTGGGATGATTTGAGAGAATAGCATTGGAACATGAATTATCATATGAGAAATAGGTTGCCAGTCCAGGTCTGATGCATGAGACAGGGTGCTCACAGCTGGTGCACTGGGATGACCCTGACGGATGGGATGGGGAGGGAGGCAGGAGGGGGGGTTCAGGATGTGTACACCCAGGGCCAATTCATGTCAACGTATGGCAAAAACCACCACAATATTGTAAATTAATTAGCCTCCAATTAAAATAAAATTAAATAAATAAATAAAGCTGACTTTGTGTTTACATCTGGAGAAAAGTTTGATGGACTTTGATGTTCCATCAGATTCTAAAGAGCTCTGAGGAGAAAAGCTCCTGCTCTTTCTGTGTTTGTACTCACCGCAGAAGTGAATTTGATTTAGGAAAACTAAACGCTGGTGTTCTCTCGCTTTTCCTGGTTTTACTGCTTTTATCCCTTGGAATCTCAATTTCTCCTATTCCAGGAGTGTTTAAAGCAGATAATTAAACCCTGTAGTTTTGTATACATGAAAGGAAGGTCTGGAAATATATACTTCAAGTTTTGGGTTTTTTCAATGAGTTTCTTTTCTGTCAAAGACAGATTTAAATATTTATTTGGCTCTTCTGGGTCTCAGCTGCAGCATGCAAACTTTTACTTGTGGCATGTGGGATCTAGTTCTCTGACCAGGGATCAAACTGGGCCCCCTGCATTGGGAGCACAGAGTTTTAGCCACTTTCCATTAGGGAAGCCCCTCCAAGTTATTAACAATTATCTGTTGGAGTGCGATTTAGAAACTGGTGGTTAGGGAGTGACTCCTGCATTTGAATCTACTCTGTATTGTTGAGCTTTTAACTTTTAGACTAAAAGAATAAAGAAAAAGAAAACAAGCAAATGAAATAGCACTAATGGGTTGGATCTCAGGCTGCTTAGTACTTTTTTTTTTTTTTTTTACTTTATTTTACTTTACATTACTGTATTGGTTTTGCCATACATTGACATGAATCCGCCACGGGTGTACATGAGTTCCCAATCCTGAACCGCCACCCTCACCTCCCACCCCATAGCAACTCTCTGGATCATCCTCGTGCACCAGTCCCAAGCATCCTATATCCTGTATCAAACATAGACTGGCGATTCGTTTCTTACATGATAGTATACATGTTTCAGTGCCATTCTCCCAAATCATCCCACCCTCTCCCTCTCCCTCAGAGTCCAAAAGTCCGTTCTATACATCTGTGTCTCTTTTGCTGTCTCGAATACAGGGTTATCATTACCATCTTTCTAAATTCCATATATATTTGTTAGTATACTGTATTGGTGTTTTTCTTTCTGGCTTACTTCACTCTGTAGAATCGGCTTCAGTTTCATCCATCTCATTAGTACTGATTCAAATTTATTCTTTTTAATGGCTGAGTAATACTCCATTGTGTATATGTACCACAGCTTTCTTATACATTCATCTGCTGATGGACATCTAGGTTGTTTCCATGTCCTAGCTATTATAAACAGTGCTGCGATGAACATTGGGGTACGTGTGTCTCTTTCAATTCTGGTTTCCTTGGTGTTTATGCCCAGCAGTGGGATTGCTGGGTCATATGGTATTTCCGTTTGCAATTTTTTAAGGAATCCCACACTGTTTTCCATAGTGGCTGCACTAGTTTGCATTCCCCCCAACAGTGTAAGAGGGTTCCCTTTTCTCCACATCCTCTCCAGCATTTATTGCTTGTTGACTTTTGGATCGCAGCCATTCTGACTGGTGTGAAATGGCACCTCATTGTGGTTTTGATTTGCATTTCCCTGATAATAAGTGATGTTGAGCATCTTTTCATGTGTTTGTTAGCCATCCGTATGTCTTCTTTGGAGAAATGTCTATTTAGTTCTTTGGCCCATTTTTTGATTGGGTCGTTTATTTTTCTGGAGTTGAGCTGCATAAGCTGCTTGTATATTTTTGAGATTAGTTGTTTGTCAGTTGCTTCATTTGCTATTATTTTCTCCCATTCAGAAGGCTGTCTTTTCACCTTGCTTATAGTTTCCTTTGTTGCGCAGAAGCTTTTAATTTTAATTAGATCCCATTTGTTTATTTTTGTTTTTATTTCCAGTATTCTGGGAGGTGGATCATGGAGGATCCTGCTGTGATTTATGTCGGAAAGTGTTTTGCCTCTGTTCTCCTCTAGGAGTTTTATAGTTTCTGTTCTTACGTTTAGGGCTTTAATCCATTTTGAGTTTATTTTTGTGTATGGTGTTAGAAAGTGATCTAGTTTCATTCTTTTACAAGTGGTTGACCAGTTTTCCCAGCACCACAATGTCTTTACTTCATTGTATATTCTTACCTCCTTTGTCGAAGATAAGGTGTCCATAGGTGTGTGGATTTATCTCTGGGCTTTCTATTTTGTTCCATTGTTCTATATTTTTGAAAAATATGGAACGCTTCATGAATTTGCGTATCATCCTTGCGCAGGGGCCATGCTAATCTTCTTTGTATCGTTCCAATTTTAGTATATGTGCTGCCGAAGCGAGCACTGCTTAGTACTTTTAACTTATTCTCTTAAATAATTACTGAGTCAAAGAGGAAGTCAAAATATAACACACTGTTTAGAATCCAGGAAAAGGAAAACATCCTTTTCAGAACTTTGGGGATACACATACTCAAAGATAAATGTATATTCTTGAATACTTTCATTAAGGAGTGAAAAGAGCAACTAAGCCCACGCACCACAATTACTGAGCCAGCACTCTAGAGCCCAAGAGACCACGTATTGCAGCTACTAAAGCCCGCCCACTCTAGAACCTGTGCTCCCCAACAAGAGAAAACACCATGAGAAGCTCGCTCGCCGCAACTAGAGAAAGCCCAAGTAACAAAGACCCAGCACAGCCAAAAATAAATTTAAAAAAGTTTTTAAAGGGTGAAAAGAAATTAACGAACATCATATAGTGAGCAGAGGGGCTTCCATGGTAGCTCAGATGGTAAAGAATCCGCCTGCAATGAATGCAGGAGACCCTGGTTCAATTCCTGAATGGGGAAGATCCCCTGGAGAAGGGATGGGCTACCCACTTCAGTATTCTTGGGCTTCCCTGGTGGCTCAGATGGTAAAGAATCTGCCTTCAATGAGGGAGACCTGGGTTCGATCCCTGGGTTGGAAAGGCCCCCTGGAGGAGGGCATGGCAACCCACTCCAGTATTCTTGCCTGGAGAATCCCCAAGGACGGAGAAGCCTGGCGGGCTACAGTCCATAGGGTGGCAAGGACTCGGACATGACTGAGTGACTAAGCACAGCACAGCATACATAGTGAGCAGAGCTGTGTATTCCCCAAATGTACGTTCAAGTTCTAATTCCCAGTACCTGTGAATGTGACCTTATTTGGATATAAGGTCTTTGCAGATGTAATCAAATTTAAATGACTTTGTACTGGGTGGGCCCTCATCCAGTGACTGGTATCCCCATAGGAAAAGAGAAATTTAGACACACACACAGATACACACTCAAGGACTGCTGGCAACTACCCAAAGCTAGAAGAGGCACAGAAAGGTTCTTTCCTAGATTCTCCAAAGAGAAAACTCAGTTCAGTTCAGCCGCTCAGTCATGTCTGACTCTTTGCAACGCCATGGACTGTAGTATGCCAGGCTTCCCTGTCCATCACCAACTCCCGGAGCTTACACAAACTCATGTCCATTTCGATGATGCCATCCAACCATCTCATCCTCTGTTGTCCCCTTCTCCTCTTACCTTCCATCATTGCCAGCATCAGGGTCTTTTCAAATGAGTCAGTTCTTCGTATCAGGTGACCAAAATACCCCACCATAATCTTAATTTTTGGATTGTAGCCTCTAGAACTATGAAAAAGTAAATCTCCATCTTTAAACCACCCACTTGGTGGTACTTTTTTCAGCAGCCCCAGAAAACTAATACACTCCATAAATCAGGGGCTCTGAAAGATACACAGCCTTTTGATGAACTTCCCTCTATGTATAAAGAAATGCCTGAATTTTACATAACTGCTGAAGTCCCTGTTAAACTGACCACTTCTCTAAACAATATGTCATGGACAGCTTTTCATGTCCACAAATATAGAGCTTTAATAAATTGTATTAACTATATAATCTGAACAGTAGCATCTCTTAGTAATGACTTAAAGTTTGTTTTAAAAAAGATTGGGACTTCCCTGGCAGTCCAGTGGTTAGCATTCCACTCTTCCACTGATCGGGACATGGGTTCAGTCTTTGGTTGGGGAACTAAGATCCCATAAGCCTCACGCCCCCGCCCCCCTGCCAAAAAAGATTGAAATTTTAAAAAATTATTTATTTGGCCGTGCCAGGTCTTAGCTGCAGCGCACAGGGTCTCTAGTCTTCATTGCAGCAGGGGGGATCTTTAGCTGCAGCGTGTGACCTCCCAGTTGCAGCATGTGGGATCTAGTTTCCTAACCAGGGATCAAACCTGGGCCCCCTCCCTTGGGAGCTTGGAATCTTAGCCACCAGATCACCAGGGAAATTCCCTCAAATTGTATTTTCCCCAAATTGTCTATTTTTAATGTAACAAAGCTGCAGTGAACATCCTTGTGTACACCTATCTTCGTATCTCCTCCTTTGGGTAAGTCAGGGGAGGATTCCTGAGTCAAAGGGTAGACAGTCAAAACACCAATATTTGTACATCTTACCAAACTCCGCTCCAGAAATGCTGCACAATGCACCCTTCTAACGCAGTCAAGTGAGCACCCTGCTCTCTGCTCCTTCATTACTCTGCCTTCTGCTAATCTCTCTCTTTTACCATCCTCATTCCAATGCAGGCAATGGCACCCCACTCCAGTACTCTTGCCTGCAAAATCCCATGGACAGAGGAGCCTGGTAGGCTGCAATCCATGAGGTCACTAAGAGTCAGACACGACTGAGTGACTTCACTTTCACTTCTCACTTTCATCCATTAGAGAAGGAAATGGCAACGCACTCCAGTGTTCTTGCCTGGAGAATCCCAGGGATGGGGGAGTCTGGTGGGCTACTGTCTATGGGGTCGCACAGAGTCGGACACGGCTGAAGCGACTTAGCAGCAGCAGCAGCATTGATATATAAGTCACATACCACATAATCGATTTAGAGTACTCGATCAATGGTTTTGAGTGTGTTCACAGAATTGTGCAACCATTGCCACAACCAATTTTAGGACACTTTCATAAGCCCCCAAAGAAATCCCATTGTTCATTCTTTCCCATTCTCTGCAAACACTGGCAACCACTAATCTACTTTGCCTATTTAGGACATTTAAATTAAATAGAATCATACAACCTCTGTGGCCTCTTGTGACTGGTTTACCATACTCCACATACTTTTCAAGACTCATTCACACTGTAGTGAAGCTGAGCCTCCTAAAACAGAGTTCCCTTAACCTGGTTTATAATTAACCTCTCTATCTAAACCGTTATTCCTTTTCTTGTCCCCTCTGACCTTGATCCTGTGTTCACTGAACACTAATCAACTAGAGGTATCCGATGACTAAGACAGCTACTGTTGATAACATGGAAACATCATCTATGTACTAAAATTGCTGTTGTAGATATCTAATGTACAAACTCAAGTTACATCTCCAGGACAAGATGAGCTCACAGGCCCCTGAGCCGTGGACCATCTTGGTCAGAGAACTGGAAACTGGAAAGCTCATGACTTCTTGAAACTATGATTTTTAAAATATCAGGGAAATGATACAAGACAATGACTAATCTCAGCTTCCTGTTCTTCCCTTTTAAAAACACCTCCAACTCAAAGTTGGAATGGATCAGAAACGTGTCCCCAACACCCTTCCTTGGCACTCTGCAATAAACCATGACTTTGCTGCTATCATCGAGTGTCAGAGTTTGGCCGTCTACACTGCAGACACAGGAGCCCTTTGCTGAGTAACAGTAGTGCGTATAAGTACTTCATTTCTTTTTTGGGCCAGAAAACATTCTACTATATGGATATATCACCCTACAGCCAGCAGGGTGACCCTTGTGGAAGGCAAAACTGACTCTGCGTCCACTGCCTCAAAGCCGGCAGAAGCTCACTGCTCTCAGGATAAAGACACAGCCTGACCTCGGCCTACGGGCGTGCCCACATCTCAGCTCCAACGACCCACATTTCAAGCCCTCAACAGCCTTACCTGGCTAGTGGCTAGCCTATGGCCTGTCAAAATATACAATGCTAAACTCTAGGTAATATTAGCCATCGATTAGATAAGCAAATGGGCTTCTCTGATAGTTCAGAGGTAAAGAATCTGCCTGCAATGAGGGAGACACGGATTCAATCCCTGGGTCAGGAAGATTCCCTGGAGAAGGAAATGGCAATGCACTGCAGTATTCTTGCCTGGGAAATCTTATCACACAGAGGAGCCTGCTGCACTATGTCCATGGGGTCACAAAAGAGCCAGACGCTACTTAACAACTAAACAACAGCAACAACAGATAAGCAAACTAGGTCCTATCTGCAAGTGATCGACAAATCCCAGCCACCTAAGGAATATCTAAGTGAGGCGGGGGTGTTCCAGATCTTCAGCCAGTCACATCTGTGGTCACCAGCTCTTTCCACTCTGCCCCATCAGTTTTCTCTGTCCAGACCCATGTCTTCCTCCTGTTCCCTGCAGCACTGGCTGAATCCTTCCAGCAAAGTAATGTGAGATGAGGCATTTAAACAGAGCTAATGTGTGGGCCATCACAACTCACAGACAGGCCTCTCCCAGAAGGAGCAAGGAAGGCCTTTAAAATAGCCTGTCGTCCTTAAGCAGAAACTTCGTGAGATCTTTTTTCCTGGGCCTTTCAAATCCCTTTTTGGAGGCAATCCTGGGAAAAAGGGTAAAGAAAAGAGAAATCAGAGAATGATATCTTTATACATCTAGAATGGATAAACAACTAGGTCCTAGTGTATAGCACAGGAAGCTACATCCAACATCCTGGGATAAACCATAATGGAGAAAAACATTAAAAAAAAAAAAAAAGAATGTGTATATGTGTATAACTGAGTTACTTTGCTCTACAGCAGAAATTAGTACCACATTGTACATAAATCAACTATACTTCAATTAAAAAAAAAAAAGAAAATGGTATTTTACAATGGGGTCCTAGACACCAGCTTCTTACTGTCCTGAAGTTTGGGTGCCCTGCTGCCCTGCACTCTAGCCCCTGCCCAGGAGACCCTGAAGTTCCATGAAAACACTCTTTCCTTCCTTCCCACAGAATCTCTGGGGAGTTAGCACCTCCCTGCAAATTAATAATGATCTTCCAAATAAACTCTCCCAGGGAGGAGAGAGAGAGTGGAGCACAGGGCCTGACCCAAACATTTCTTGGTCTGACCAGTGGCTAAGGAATCCTGGGCCCTGCCTGGAGGAGCCCCTACACTGACTAGAAGGCAGACTCACCTCCAGGGCAGCCAGGACTGTGAGGTGGGGTTTGAGGATTATCCTAAGGGTGGTGGAGGTCAGAGGTCAGTCAGGATGGAATCATCAGGGAAGACACAGCCTTCCCTTCTCCACAGGATGGGAGTGAGATAGGTAATCCCCAAGAGGTGCTTATTTGGGAAAAGCAAAGGAAATAGTGAGAGAAAGCCTTGTGCCATGGCACAAAAGGGAGACTTTCTCATTATTCCTTTACATTCCACCTCTCCCTTGACAGGTGGGCACACAGGGGCGGGCCTGTGGACTCTGTCCCCAGCCTGCACTCGAAGCAGGAAGCCCACCCGCAGTAGTGGACACCTGAGCTGAAGGATGTGGGCAGTGTGGAGGCGAGCGCTGCGCTTTCCCAGTCTGGCCCTCACAGACACAACTCACCCCCATACCCAACCAGAGGACTCCTTGCTGTCCCCAGAGGCCAGCGGAGACATCAAGGACCGTGATCCTCCAGGCTTGGGCCCCTGGGTCCTCTGGACACAGTGAATTTTGACCTAGTCATCTCAAGTGAAACATGGTACCTTTATTGGAATGATTCATAGGCTAGCTCCCTGAGAGGTGGGAGGGCTGGCCTTGGAGCAGGACTGACCTTGCCCCAAGCTGGAGTAGGCCTAGAATTCCCAGCCCCATACCCAGCCATTCAGCTCCCACCCGGGGTCATGCGGGGGCCTGGTGCTCAGTCCTCCTTGTCTGTTGTTTCTTCTTTAGAGTGCAAAGACGGGCTGGAGAGGCCATCGTGGTCTATGCTTGTCAACCTGGCGTTGAGAATGGTGTTCTTGGCCGCTTCCTCCGTCACATCGTCACTCAACAGGTCCTCATTCGAGAGTTCCTCGCTTATGCTCCTGAAGAAACCGTTGGAGAAAAAGTCTGAGCTGCATCCTTTTAGGAGCTAAGAAAACAGGCCAGGCCTGGCTCTGCGTTCCTGAGAGGTGGAGCTTTCCCATGCCTTGGTGGGTCCCCAGCCAAGCTTCTGCATGAGCCTAGGAGGGGTCCTCGTCTCCAGAATCAGGCCTGTTGCGTCTCCCAACCCTGGTCAGACCCTTCACTCTTCTGCACCTTTGAGATGCTATTTACCATCTTCATCACTGGCATTTACTGGGCACTTGCCTTGTGCCACTGTGCCAACCACTCTGTTGTTCATTTATTTAATTTTGATTTCTAGCCTCACCGCACGGCTTGCAGGATTTTAGCTCCCCGACCAGGGATGGAAGCCCAGGTCCTTGGCAGTGAGATCACAAGAGTCCTAACTACTGAATGGCAGGGAATTCCCGCCAACCACTTTATTTGGGTTTAACCTTCCCAATTCCTGTGAGAGAGGAAGGCTAGGTTCTATGTTTTTACCTCTCCATGCCTCAGTTTCCTCATCTGTAAAATGAGGGAAGTGACAGGACCTGCCTGTCACTACTGCATGTGGTGATCGTTAGGACAAAGGTGGAAGGGCATGCAACTAGAACAGGCCCTGACACGTGGGAAATGCTCCATACATGTTAGCTCTTGCTGTTATTGTGTTATGATCCCATGCTGCAAATACTGAATCTCAGAGGTGGTAGGTAACCTCCCTGCGCACATGCTGGGAGGTGTGAGCAGGGACAGAGCTCCAGGCTCTCTGGCTCCGGAGCCTGTGCTTTTAGTTACCATACTGTCTCTCTGCTGCAAGCCACTCCCCCTCTCTACAGTGGACCAAACGCCTATTCATCCTTCAAAGCCCTACGCAAATCTCCTTTTTCTGGGAAGCCTGCCCCAAATCCCTAAACTAAAGCTCCTCCCCCCTGGGGTTCCTATAGGTCCTGTATATTCCTATGTCAGAGTCCATTGGTGAAAACTGTTTGCATAGCTGTCTCCCTTGCTCAAGCCTGGGAACCTCTTACCTCTGACAGCCCAGCTCTGGTACCATGCCCAGCTCAGGGGCTATCAATGAGAGTTTGAAAAAGGAGACAAGGGAAGTAGGACGATGGTGGGGAGGACGACTGAGGAAGCAGTGGCAGAGGCCCCTGTGCTATGAACAGAGGGCACTGGAAGACATCAGGCAGCCTCTGCCCCTGCCTGTTGCTCAGGTCCAGGGAGAGAGTTGTGGCTCTGCTGGCCTAAATCCTAGAAGGAGTGTTTCTACCAATCCTGACAAGCCTTCTCCAGGGGCACTTAAGAGACCAGAGACCAGAGAGCCCATAAAGCAGTTGGGTGGAGCCCATTTCCCAAGCAGGGTCCTGGGCTACTGGGGCCAAGAGGCCAGAGTCATGAATCAAGACTGGGTCCCTTTCGTGACTTCCCCGGATGTCCACTGGTTAAGAATCCACGCTTCCACTGCAGGGTGCACGGGTTCAATGCCTGGTCAGCGAACTAAGATCATCCATGCTGTGCGGTGGTATGGTAAAAAAAAAAATCATAATAAAAGACTGGGTCCTTTTGAGGAACTGGGAGTTCAGAAAGGAATGGAAAAGTACTCAGAAAGCTGATTCCAAGCCAGTCCTCTGTGCCCTGGGAGGGGAGGAAGCCCGGAACATCACCACAGGCATCACCCCAGTGTAGAAAGGCATCAGGGGATGAGGAAAGAAGAAGGTCTGGCCCACACTGGATCAGGAGAGCCAGACAGGATGGGAGCTGGCAGAGGCTGGGCTGGGCCAAGGCAGGTGGCAGCGTCCAGGAGAGCAAGGGAGTCTGCTGTGAGTACAGAGCAGCCTTTGTATCATAGGCCTTCTGGCAGTGGGGTGGAGATGGACAGTGTCTGATGTGTTCTCACGGCCAAAGGCTTGAAAACCAGGCCCTGTTCTGGCCAGAGCCCGGAAGCCACGCACACCCACCTTATATGTGGGTTAATGTGCTCCAGGCTATCAGGCAGAGGCTGATCTTGCGTTTCTGGCATACCGGAGCAGTAGAACAAAGCCACGAAGGCCGAGAGGCAGCAGAGAACGATGGGTAGGATGGCAATGTTCTGGCTGAAGAGTGTGAAAGAAGAGATGCCTCCAGCTGCCCAGACCAGAGACACTAGACCCAGACCTGTTGCCCTGGAAGGGGAGGTGAGAGTTCATTTGGAGGCTTTTTGGGCCCAGAGACTGGACTGGGTGGGAAAAACAGCTTCCCCAAATCCCACACCCTCATCTCTACCCTGTCCAACTCACTGTGCAACCTTGGAGAATTTAGTTCCTTGTTATTGCAAGGTGAAGTGAGTGGAGTCGCTCAGTCGTGCTCGACTCTTTGCAACCCCATGGATAGTAACCTGCACCAAGCTCCTCCGTCCGTGGGATTTTCAAGGCAAGAGTACTGGAGTGGGTTGCCATTTCCTTCTCCAGGGGATCTTCCCGACCCAGGGATCGAACCTGGGTCTCCCGCATTGTAGACAGATGCTTAACCATCTGAGCCACCAGCTATCCCCATATCCCTATTGTAAGGTAGGTAGTAATTTTTTATGAAGTCAGGAGTGGGAGAA
>SJXQ01004848.1:348218-530092 GCA_006408695.1 Aepyceros melampus | reverse complement strand
GGGCAGAAATCCCAGCTCTTTCACATAACTACCGTGTGACTCTGAGCAAGTTGGTTAACTTCCCAAGGTTCAAATATCTTCCTCAGCTAAAGGAATAGCAGAATAGTCCCTGCTGAATAGACAGCTGCCAGGATGAAAGGAGTCAGTATGTGCTTACTAGCTACCTGAGCTTTCTTCAGAGTTGAATAGGCATAAGCCATGTAGGTGAAGCAAGGAGTGTGAAGGGGGGGGGATGTGCAGGGTACCAGGGGGATGATGGTGCAAGGGCAATGTGGGCACAGATTTTCTGGCATCCCTAAGCCTCTACTGGCTGCCAGGTTGGGCCACAACCCTAACTGTCTGGTGGGTTCCCAGCAGGTGCGCGCCGGCCCCACCCTCTTCCCAGCGCCCCGCCCCCAGCGCCCTGCCTCACGTAAAGCCGAGCTGCTGATGGCGTAGCCCACCACGGCCTGGGACACACAAAAGCGGAAGAATATATACTGGTTAAAGCTGCTGACAAAGGCTGTCCCGAAGCCGAAGATCATCAGCTCCAGCAGCGACAGCAGGATGGTGGGGTAGCGGCCCAACCTGCAGGAGTGGAAGGGCGCTTGCGCCGAGACCGTGGATCTCTGCGGGTGGCCCCACTCCGCACTCAGGACCAGACCCTGAACCTTCCACCCACCTCTGGAGTGCCCCTACCCTTGCCTCCCTTAAACTGAGACTCATAGGCTCTGAATGGCCACGAAGAAGAGGGAGGGATGTCCCAGGGCCCAGAGGAAACTCCAAAAGACTTACTTGTCAGTTATGAACCCGAAGAGGAAAGCCCCCGTCAAGAGCCCAGCCAAGAACATGGTATGCACAATCTCCTTGCTTGGTTCCTCGCCACACACCAAGTCAAACTGGGGGTTATATGCAGGGATTGGCCACAGGCCTCCACCCAGGGCCTTCTAGGTCCAGAGACTGAGCCTCCACCCAGGGTGGGCTTTTAGGCAAAAGGGGCCAGGGGCAGGGGCAGATGACTTGTGTGCAGCAGGCCTCAGCTGTGTTACCTCTGCATCCCGCTCACATCTATCAGACTCTAGGAGCTAGGCCTGGAGAGAGAGACTGGAGACACAGGGCAAGAAAGGGATCGATGGACAGGTAACTGAGCGAAGGCCAGAGTCGCCAAAGACTCTCCCAAATACAGCTGCTAGGCTCCAGGCTAGAGAATCAGATCGGGCAGGCCTGTGCTGTGAAAGGGCCAGCTAACAGCTTAGGCTGAGAAACTGTAAGAGGTACCAGATCAAAGCTGTTTTTTCCCCAATTCTCTAACTTTTGTGATTTCAAAAGGCAGAGCCACAACTCCAGAAGCAGTTTCTTGGACAGATGGCAAACACCGCTACCTGCCCCTCCTCCCCAGCCTACCCTAGCTTCCTGGCTAAGATTGGTAAGCCTAGGGCTGGGCAGAAGGAATCCTGTTTCTGCCCTGGCCGTGCCTCTATGGGGTGATCTTGGGCCAAATACTTCACTTTCGTGGGTCTCAGTTTCCCCCTACCACTGTTCAGTGAGGGTGAAGGCACATCTCTGGGGACCTGGGGTAACTTCAGACAACTCAGGACAAGGCATACCTCATTTATCAGTGACCGCCTCTTGACCTCAGGATAGAGCCACCCATTTTGACATGAGTCTGTGTGATTGAGCCCAAATTGGATGATAGAATCCAGATCCCATTCCACAGGCACGTACATGAGGCAAGTCAGGAAACTGCCATTGGGTGCACGGGGCAGGGTCAGATTCATCTGCTCAGCCTCTGTCAGGTTGCTGCCCACTGCCAGTATCCAGCTGGTGTTGCAATAGGGCTTTTGGGGTGTGAACAAGAAGATATCAGCAAACATGAAAAAGGAGGCCAAGAAGCTGGGAATGAAGTTGAGGGCCACTAGCCTCCGCTGGAATGTGCCAAACTCCCCCACCACATCCATGATGTTGGCTAATTTATCATCCTGGGCGTCTATGGCCCTCAGTCTCTGTAATAGCATATCCAGAGAACAGGAACGGGGGCTTTCTGCTCCGTCATGTTGGTGGAGGGTTCTGGGATGAGGATGAGATTTGAACTCTATCTTGAGGCTGTTTTCCTTTGCCATCTCTGTAAAGAAAGGATGCAGCTCAGTCTTCACTGACACCGCTTTTCAGAACGTCAGAGGCCAGTGTGGGAGCCACTGGCCAGAAAGTGGCCTCTCTGGCTTGAAAACAGTTTGGATCCCAACCTCGATGGCCTCTGTAGTTCCCTCCTCTGTTCTGGAAATTTCTTCATTGTCCCCCATTGTCCCACCTGTTGCTGACATGTAGAGCACTTAAGATTTTTTAATGTGTTAGAAAATGCTCTGTTATCATGAATGGCTAAGTACTGAGGAGCTCCCCTGAAACTTCCCCACAGTAGAAACTTTGTTTACACACACACACACACACACACACACACACACACACATGCCGAGGCACCACCAGTCTTGCAAAAGATAGGAGAGGTCTCTGGGAATCATTGCTTAAAAAAAATTTTTTTTTGGCTTAGAAGTGGCCGTGAACTGAGGCCAAAGTGGATGGCGAAAAGCCTTGGGTGCAGAAATGGGGAGCCAGGAATGGTGCCATGGCGTGCCAAAATGTTAGGGTAACGGACAGCAGTAGCATGCCAAGCTGGAAAGGCAGGCAAAGGGGAGGAGTGAGGTAGCAAAACTGACTGTAAGGATATTACCTTGGAACAAGGGAGTCGGGGGACCTAAGCTTAAAACTCTGTTTTGAGCAGAAACCCTCAGCAGGGCTGAAGAGATCTTGGGTTGGGGTACCACTTGGCTATCAGCAAAAGAAGATGCAAGTCTACTCGAAAGGAAAGGTTCTCCACACTAAGCTGGCAAGGCTCTCACAGATTAATATCAAGCCAAGGACTCGAAACAAATATTATCAAATCCTTGAAAAGTTAAGTCCTTCTGAGAGTAGGAGGTGGAAGTTATAATTATGGAGACGGACTTAACAATCAGAGGCAAATAGTAGATTCCTTTGGACTGAAGACACAACTTGTAAAGTTAAAAACTACTGAATAACAAGTTTTTGTTCAAATAAACACCCTAAAGGGAAGATTAAATAGATTCAACACAAAGATGAATGAGACAATAGAAGAGGACTTCCCTGGTGGTACAGTGGTTAAGAATCTGCCTGTCAATGCAGGGGACACAGGTTCAATCCCTGGTCTGGGAAGACTGCACATGCCGTGGAGACACTAAACCTGTGCACAATTATTGAGCCTGTGCTCTAGAGCCCGTGCTCCGCAGCAAGAGAAGCCGCACAAGGAAAAGCCTGTGCACCACAGCTAGAGAATATTCCTGCTCTTTAGAGATGCCTGTGCAGCAATGAAGACCCAGCGCAGCCAAAAAAGTAAATAAAAAAAAAAGAAGAAGATAGAAGATTTAACATGCATCCAGGTGCAGGCTCAGTGGGAGAAAGAGAGAATTGATATTTAAGGAGATAAAAGCAATCATTTTCTAAAACTTGAAAAACACAAATCCTTAGACTCAGGAAACAGCATATCCCACTCAGGATAAATAAAAGAGAATCCACTGTAACACAGCTGCAGAACACCAGCGACAAAGAAAAGATCTTCAAAAACATCTAGAGAGAAGATGGCTCAGTTCAGTTGCTCAGTTGTGTCCGAGTCTTTGCGACCCCATGGACTGCAGCATGACAGGACTCCCTGTCCATCACCAACTCCCAGAGCTTGCTCAAACTCGTCTCCATCGAGTCAATGATGCCATCCAGTCATCTCATCCTCTATCGTCCTCTTCTCCTCCTGCCTTCAATCTTTCCCAGCATCAGGGTCTTTTCCAAGGAGTTGGCTCTTCGCATCAGGTGGCCAAAGTACTGGAGTTTCAGCTTCAGCATCCATCCTTCCAATGAATATTCAGGACTGATTTCCTTTAGGACTGACTGTTTTGATTTCCTTGCTATCCAAGGGACTCTCAAGAGTCTTCTCCAACACCACAGTTCAAAAGCATCAATTCTTCGGCCCTCAGTTTTCTTTATAGTCCAACTCTCACATCCATACGTGACCATAGGAAAAACAATAGCTTTAACTAGACAGACCTTTGTCGGCAAAGTAATGTCTCTGCTTTTTAATATGCTTTCTAGGTTGGTCATAGCTTTTCTTCCAAGGAGCAAGTGTCTTTTAATTTCATGGCTGCAGTCACAATCTGCAATGATTTTGGAGCCCTCCAAAATAAAATCTGTCACTGTTTCCATTGTTTTGTCATCTATTTGCTATGAAGTGATGGGACCAGATTCTATGATCTTAGTTTTCCTGAATGTTGAGTTTAAGCCAACTTTTTCACTCTCCTCTTTCACTTTCATCAAGAAGATCTTTAGTTCTTCCTCTTCACTTTCAGCCATGAGGGTGGTCATCTGCATATGCAAGGTTATTGATATTTCTCCCAGCAAACCACTTCAGTATATTCTTACCTTGAGAACCCCATGAACAGTATGGAAAGGCAAAAAGATATGACACTGAAAGATGAACTCCCCAGGTTGGTAGGTGTCCAATATGCTACTGGAGAAGAGTGGAGAAATAACTCCAGAAAGAATGAAGAGATGGAGCCAAAGCAAAAACAATGCCCAGTTGTGGATGTGACTGGTGATGGAAGTAAAGTCCGATGCTAAAAAGAACAATATTGCATAGGAACCTGGAATGTTAGGTCCATGAATCAAGGTAAATTAGAAGTGGTCAAACAAGAGATGGCAAGTTCACTGACCTTTTAGGAATCAGTGAACTAAAATGCATTGGAATGGGCGAATTTAACTCAAATGACCATTATATCTACTACTGTGGGTAAGAATCCCTTAGAAGAAATGGAGTAGCCCTCATAGAGAACAACAGAGAGAAGAGAGATCATGGACAAATGCAGTCTTTTGTGAAGAAACAGAAGTTGTGGACAATATATTTGGATACTTTTTTTTTACTTTCTTTTTGGAGGAATTTTATACTAAAACTGACCAAATCCTTTTTGTGTAAGATAAGACATTTGAACCATTGAGAGCCAAGTTGTGCTTTTAAGCTTGTTACATTTTTTTCCTTTTTTCCCAGCCTACTCTCCCAGCTTCATTTGTAGTTACTCTGTTCTATATACAGAGGGTTGTGGTCACTCTGGGTTACACAATAAAACACTATGAAGTTTCATGTTTACATTCCTGCTCTTCTTCTTAGCTGCTAAACTTATGTATATCTGCCTGTCACATTTTTATAAGGATGAAATGTTACCACTACTTTAACTACTGTTATAAATAGCTTTATAATGTTGAAGAATCATTGTTTAAGATTTTTTACTCTTCTTAAAAAAAAAAAAAAGAAACAGAAGTTGTTAAGCAACAAAGAAACCAGGAAGAGTGAAGAGTATCTTCAACATTTTGACAGGAAATAACAGCTAACCTAAAACTGCTTACTCAACAAAATTATCTGTCAAGAATTAGAGTAAAATACAGCTATAGTCAAATGTGGAGGCAGCAACACATGGCACTTCTAAAGGATAAGGAGGAGGATACGCCAAATAAAACAAAATGTATGCAAAAATGCAAAATCCTAAAATAACACAAAAGCAAAGCAAATGGTTTTGGTGGGAATTCCCAGGCAGCCTAGTGGTTAAGACTCTTGAGTGTTCACTGCCAAGAACCTGGGTTCAATCCCTGATCTGGGAACTAACATCCCAAAAGCTGTGTAGCAGGACTAAAAAAAGAGAATAGTTTGGATCAGGGATATACAGTGTAGTGAAAAAGGAGTTCAGAAACTGTGTAAAAGAGGAACTCATTAATGAATGGGTCTTAAACCATTGGGAAAAACATTAAGGATTAGGAGGAAGAAAATTATGTCAGGACAACCTGAGATGCAGTGGTCAGCAATCAAATATTCATTGCATTAAGTAATAAAAGCTCTGTTCAATTGTGGAATTAAAAAAAACAAGATAAAATTGTGCATAGCAATAATATATGTTAGGATAGGTATGCTCAGAACCTGAGTTATCTTAAAATCTTTCTATTGTTCAAGGTACAGGAGAAAGAGGCCAAATTTTCAAAGTTACTTTTTTTTTTTTGGCTGTGCTTCCTGACTTACAAGATCTTAGTTTCCCAACCAGGAATCAAACCCATGTTCCTTGTAGTGGAATCACAGAGTCTCAACCACTGGACTGCCAGGGAAGTGCCTCAAAGTTACATTTGCATTTGATAAAAATTTTAAGGATGACCACTATAATAGTATAGCTAGGAAAGAGTAGTGGAAAAAGATAGACTAAAGGGAAAAACAAAACCCAAACCTCAGTCCAGAAAAAGTGAAGAAAAGAAAAAAGAAATGTAGAAAAAGTGGAATTCAATAATATGGTTGGAAGAATGAATCAAAGTACATTGATTATCGCCAGTTAGTAATGCAGAGACATGGGTTCCATGGGTTTGATCCCTAGTTGGGGAACTAGGATCCCACATGCTGTGGAGCAGCTGAGCCCACATGCCCCAACAAGAGGAGCCCTCAAGGGCTACAACAAAGGCCCCACACAATGCAACTCAGAACCGACACAGCCCAATAAACAAATAACGAAAACCACGAAGTCCAAAAAGAATGGTCATTTTGTTAAAAAAGATAGTTGGTTTCAGCTTTCTAAAAGTCTAATTAATATGCTGTTTTTAAACAGTTTAGTTCACTTCAGTCACTCAGTCATGTCTGACTCTTTGCGACCCCATGAACCACAGCACACTAGGCCTCCCTGTCCATCACCAACTCCCGGAGTCCACCCAAACCCATGTCCATTGAGTCGGTGATGCCATCCAACCATCTCATCCTCTGTCATCCCTTTCTCCTCCTGCCCTCAGTCTTTCCCAGAATCAGGGTCTTTTCAAATGAGTCAATTCTTCACATCAGGTGGCCAAAGTATTGGAGTTCCCAGAATCAGGGTCTTTTCAAATGAGTCAGCTCTTCACATCAGGTGGCCAAAGTATTGGAGTTTTAGCTTCAACATGAGTCCTTCCAATGAATACCCAGGACTGATCTCCTTTAGGATAGACTGGTTGGATCTCCTTGCTGTCCAAGGGACTCTCAAGAGTCTTCTCCAACACCACAGTTCAAAAGCATCAATTCTTTGGTGCTCAGCTTTCTTTCTAGTCCAACTTTCACATCCATACATGAGTACTGGAAAAACCATAGCCTTGACTAGATAGACCTTTGTTGGCAAAGTAATGTCTCTGCTTTTTGAATATGCTATCTAGGTTGGTCATAACTTTCCTTCCAAGGAGTAAGTGTCTTTTCAATTCATGGCTGCAATCACCATCTGCAGTGATTTTGGAGACCAGAAAAATAAAGTCAGCCACTGTTTCCACTGTTTCCCCATCTCTTTCTTATGAAGTATGGGACCAGATGCCATGATCTTAGTTTTCTGAATGTTGAGCTTTAAGCCAACTTTTTCACTCTCCTCTTTCACTTTCATCAAGAGGCTCTTTAGTTCTTCTTCACTTTCTGCCATAAGGGTGGTCTCATCTGCATATCTGAGGTTATTGTTATTTCTCCCTGCAATCTTGGGCAGCCAATATTTCCCCATTTTCCTAGAACATACCCATTTTCTGTCTTTTATCCTTCTGTAATAAATCATAGTGCCCCCTTTCCCTCCCACAAGTGTCCTGATTTTGATGACAAATGGTCACTCTGCAAAAGTGAGAGTTGCTCAGTTGTGTCCGACTCTTTGTGACCCTATGGACTGTAGTCCTTTAGGCTCCTCTGTCCATGGAATTCTCCAGGCAAGAATACTGGAGTGGGTAGCTGTTTCCACTCCAGGGGATCTACCCAACCCAGGGATCGAAACTGGGTATCCTGCATTGCAGGTGGATTCTTTGCCAGCTGAGCTACAAGGGAAGCCTACTCTGTAAAAACGTACACTTAAAGCATATGGTCATGAAAGGCTGAGAGTAAAAGGATGTAAAAGTTATATTCAGTTCAGTTCAGTCACTGAGTCATGTCCGACTCTTTGCAACCCCATGAATCGCAGCACGCCAGGCCTCCCTGTCCATCACCAACTCTTGGAGTTCACTCAAACTCATGTCCATCGAGTCAGTGATACTATCCAACCATCTCATCCTCTGTTGTCCCCTTCTCCTCCTGCCCCCAATCCCTCCCAGCATCAGGGTCTTTTCCAATGAGTCAGCTCTTTGCATCAGGTGGCCAAAGTATTGGAGTTTCAGCTATAGCATCAGTCCTTCCAATGAATATTCAGGACTGATTTCCTTTAGGATTGACTGGTTTGATATCCTTGCTGTCCAAGGAACTGTTTCACAGTTCAAAAGCATGAATTCTTTGGTGCTCAGCTTTCTTTATAGTCCAACTCTCCCATCCATACATGACTACAGGAAAAACCATAGCTTTGACTAGATAGACATTGTTGGCAAAGTAATGTCTCTGCTTTTTAATATGCTGTCTAGGTTGGTCATAGCTTTTTTTCCAAGCAGAAAGCGTCTTCTAATTTCATGGCTGCAATCACCATCTGCAGTGATTTTGGAGCCCAAGAAAATTAAGTCTGTCACTGTTTGCATTGTTTCCCCATCTATTTGCCATGAAGTTATGGAACTAGATGCCATGATCTTAGTTTCCTGAATTTCTGAGTTGAGTTTTAAGCCAGCTTTTTCACTCTCCTCTTTCACTTTCTTCAAGAGGCTCTTTAGTTCTTCTTCACTTTCTGCCATTAGAGTGGTATCCTCTGCATATCTGAGGTTATTGATATTTCACCCACAATCTTGATTCCAGCTTGTGCTTCATCCAGTCCAGCATTTCGCATGATGTACTCTACATATAAGTTAAATAAGCAAAGTGACAATATACAGCCTTGATGTACTCCTTTCTCGATTTGGAACTAGTCTGTTGTTCCATGTCCGATTCCATCTGTTGCTTCTTGACCTGCACACAGATTTCTCAGGAGGCAGGTAAGGTGGTCTGGTATTCCCATCTCTTTCAGAATTTTCCAGTTTGTTGTGATCTACGCAGCCAATGGCTTTGGCGTAATCAGTAAAGCAGATGTTTTTCTGGAATTCTCTTGCTTTTCCTATGATTCAACAGATGTTGGCAATTTGATCTCTGGTTCCTCTGCCTTTTCTAAATCCAGCTTGGACATCTGGGAGTTCACAGTTCACGTACTGCTGAAGCCTGGCTTGGAGAATTTTGAGCATTACTTAGCTAGCGTGTGAGATGAGTGTAATTGTGCGGTCATTTGAACATTCTTTGACATTGCCCTTCTTTGGGATTGGAATGAAAACACATTTTCCAGTCCTGTGGTCACTCCAGAGTTTTCCAAATTTGTTGGCATATTGAGTGCAGCACTTTAACAGCACCATTTTTTAGGATATGAAATAGCTCACCTGGAATTCTTTCACTTCCACTAACTTTGTTCATAGTGATGCTTCCTAAGCCCACATGACTTTGCATTCCAGGATGTCTGGCTGTAGGTGAGTGATTACACTATTGTGGTTATCTGGGTCATGAAGGTCTGTTTTGTATAGTTCTTCTGTGTATTCTTGCCACCTCTTCTTAATATCTTCTGCTCCTGTTAGGTCCATACCATTTCTGTCCTTTATTGTGTCCTTCTTTGCATGAAATGTTCCCTTGGTATCTCTGATTTTCTTGAAGAGATCTCTAGTCTTTCCCATTCTATGGTTTTCCTCTATTTCTTTGCATTGATCACTGAGGAAGGCTTTCTTATCTCTCCTTGCTATTCTTTGGAACTCTGCATTCAAATGGGTATAATCTTTCCTTTTCTCCTTTGCCTTTTGCTTCTCTTCTTTTCTCAGCTATTTGTAAGGCATCTTCAGACAACCATTTTGCCTTTTTGCATTTCTTTTTCTTGGGGATGGTCTTGATCACTGTCTCCTGTACAATGTCACAAACCTTTGCCTGTTCTTCAGGCAGTCTATCAGATCTAATCCCTTGAGTCTATTTGGCACTTCCACTGTATAATCGTAAGAGATTTGATTTAGGTTATACCTGAATCGTCTAGTGGTTTTCACTACTTTCTTCAATTTAAGTCTGAATTTGGCAAGAAGGAGTTCATGATCTGAGCCACAGTCAGCTCCTGGTCTTGTTTTTGTTCACTGTATAGAGCTTCTCCATCTTTTCAAAGAATAAATATCATATAGATCTTTTTTTTTTTTTTGGCCAGCTGTGCAGCATGCGGGATCGTCCTGACCAGGATCAGGGATTGAACCCCAGTCCCTTGCAGTGGGAGAGGGGAGTCTTAGCCACTGGATCACCAGGGAAGTCCTAGACCTATCTTCTGACTGTTGTTGTTTTAGTCACTAAATCATGTTTAACTCTTTGCGACTCCATGGACTGTAGCCCTCCAGGCTCCTCTGTCCATGGATTTCCCAGGCAAGGATACTCAAATGGGTTGGCATTTCCTTCTCCAAGGGCTCTTCCTGACCCAGGGATCAAACTGCCTCTCCTGAATTGGCAGGCAGATTCTTTACTTTTGAACCACCAGGGAAGCCCCATCTTCTGACTATGATGTAATTAAATTAGAAATCACTAACAAATAGTTAATTTAAAATATATATTTCACACAGGTGTAATACAGTTACATTAATCCATCATAGTCTGCATTCCATCCTGGGATCCCTCCACCTTTTAAATAATTGTTTAAAATTTTGTATATGGTATAGTTATTCTTTGGGCTGTAAAGTTCTATGGGTTTTGACAAATGTGTGGAGTCATGTATCTACCATGAGTATCAGACAGATGTCTCACTGCCCTAAAAGAATCTAGTCTCCACTTATCAAACCCTGCTCTCTCCTCTCAAACCCCTCACAATGACCCATCTCTTTTACGGTATATCTTGCTTTTTCTGCAGTTTCATAGATGTGGAATTATATAGCCTTTACAGACTGGCTTCTTTCACTCAGCAGTATGCACTGAAGGGTCATTCACATCTTTTCATGGCCTAATAGCTGGTTTTTTTTTAAATCCCTGAATACTATTTTTCAGTGTATGCATGTAGTACGTTTTTTTTTTTTTTTATTCATCTATTATTGAGGGATATCTCAGTTGTTTTCAGTGTTTGGCAATTGTGAATAAAGCTGCTATAAATATTTGCATGCAG
Source organism: Aepyceros melampus (assembly GCA_006408695.1). Taxonomy (NCBI): domain Eukaryota; kingdom Metazoa; phylum Chordata; class Mammalia; order Artiodactyla; family Bovidae; genus Aepyceros; species Aepyceros melampus. Next base: position 518,984 of record SJXQ01004848.1, on the reverse strand, counting down.
GTTTTTCTGCGGACATAATTTTCAAATAGGTTGTGTAAATACCTAGGAGCACAAATGTTGGGTCGTATGGTAAAACTATGTTTAGCTTTGTAGGAAATTGGAAACGGTTCCAATGTGGGTGTACTATTTGCACTATCAGCAGTGGATGAAAATTCTTGTTGTACTGCATTCTTGCCAGCACCTGATGATGGTTTATTGGACCTTAGCCATAATAACAGATGTGTTCTTTTTATTTTTTCATTCTTTTAAACTGCAATTCCCTAACGACAAATAGGGCTTTTCTGGTGGCGCTAGTGGTAAAGAACCTGCCTGCCAGCTGGTCAGTAAGACCCACTGGAGGAGGGCATGGCAACCCACTCCGTATTCTTGCCTGGAGAATTCCATGGACAGAGGAGCCTGGCATCACAAAGAATCTGACATGATGGAAACAACTTAGCATGCATACACAATGTCAAATAATGTTGAGTATCTTTTCATATGCTTATTTGCCATCATGTATCTTCTTTGCCTATTTAAAAAAATTGGGATGTTTACTTCTTCATTGTTGAGCTTTGGGTTATTTGTACATTTTGGATACAAACCTTTTATTAGATATGTTTTGCAAATATTTTTTGTGGCTTGTGGCTTGTCTTTTTATTCTCTTAACAGCATCATTTGCAGGGCAGAAGTTTGTTTTAATAAAATCCAACTTATTTTTTTCTTTCATAGATTTTGCTTTTGCTGTTGTATCTAGTAATTCACTGCCAAACCTTTTAGATTTTCTCCTAGTTTGTCTTCTAGAAGTTTTATATAGTTTTGTGTCTATGACCATTTTGAGTTAATTTTTGTAAAGAGTGTAAGATCTGTGTTTACATTAATATTTTTGACATTATATTTTTGCATATGGTCATCCAGTTATTCCAATACCATTGTTGAAAAGATCATCCTTTCTCCATTGGATTGCCTTTTTTTCCTTTGACCAGTTAACTATATTTATGCAGGTCTATTTCTGGAGTCATCTATTCTCTTTCATGTTTCTATGTGTCTATTCTATTTGCCAATACCATGTATTTTAATTATGGAAAACTTTACAGGAAGTCTTAAAATCAGGTCTTAATAACCTCCAACTTTGTTCTTTCTTATTACTGTGTTGAATATCTATTAATAGGTCTTTTGTCTTTCCATCTGAACTTTAGAATCAGTTTGCTGATATGTGCAAAACAGCTTGCTGTGCTTTTGATTGAGATTATATTGAATCTATAGATTAGTTTGGGAAGAACTGACATCTTAACAACATTGAGTCTTCTAATCCATGAACATGTAATATATATATATTTTTCTAAAATTTTATGAATACATATTTTAAATTAATAAAACTTTGAATATCTCAGAAGTCAAAGAAGGATCATAATGAAAAATTTTACACTATGAAAAAATTGAGTGATAGCAACACAAATGTTTATAAGTGAAAATTATAAAACTTCATACCATTCATATCAAACTTATGGGTGATACAAAAAGTGGTACTCTGGAAAATTTATAGTTTAACTTGCTTTATAATAGAAAATCAGAAAGACTGAACATAAAAAAACTAAATGCTCATCATAAGAGAAAAAAGAACAAAAGAACAAACCCAAATAAATAAAGGAAAAAGATTATAAAGTTAAGACAGAAATGGAAACAGTGAACAAAAACAGCCAGATATGGAAACAACACTGTGTCCATCAGTGGATGAATGGATACAGATAACGTGGTATACTTCATTTCACACAATGAAATACTACTTAGCCATGAGAAAAAAGGGAAATCCTGTCATTTGTGACAACACAGATGGATCTCGGGGGCATTAACACCAGTTGACAGATAGACAAGGACAAATACTGCAGGGTTATCACATATATGCAGAATTTTTTTTTTTTTAAAAAGAGACTAGTGAAAACAAAGTGGAAGTGATTTCTGGGAGTGAAAAAAAGAAAGAAGTTGGTAAAAGAATAATTACTTTCTACTATAAGATGAATAGGCCTGAGGATATAACGTAAAATCATGTGACTATAGTGGATAACACTACATTACATAATTGAAATCTGCTAAGACAGCAGAATGTAAATTTCTCACCAAAAATCATAATAAATAAATAGGTAGGTAATGGATGTGTGAACTAATTAGATGGAGTCCTTTATATATATATACACACACACACACACAGACACACACACACATATACATATATACACACACACATATATTTATTTCTGAGTTTTCCATCCTGTTCCATTGATTTATATTTCTATTTTTGTGCCAGAATCATACTGTTTTGATGACTATAGCTTGGTAGTACAGTCTGAAGTCAGGAAGCCTTATTCCTCTAGCTCCATTTTTCATTTTCAAGATTGCTTTGGCTATTTGGTGGGGTCTTTTGTGTCTCAGATAAATTTTAAGAAATTTTTGTTCTAGTTCTGTGAAAAATGCCATTGGTAATTTGATAGGGATTATATTGAATCTATAGTTTGCCTTGGGTAGTATACTCATTTTTGACAATACTGATTCTTCCAATCCATGAACATGGTATATCTTTCCATCTGTTTATGTCTTCTTTGATTTTGTTCATCAGCATCTTTAGTTTTTAGAGTACAGGTGCTTTGTCTCCTTAGGTAGGTTTGTTCCTAGATATTTTATTCTTTTTGATGCAATGGTAAATGGAATTGCTTCTTAAATTTCTCATGACTTAGTTACTGAAGAGCAACAACAAGCAGATATACTTGATAGCCCTTGGGCAACAACTGATGAGCCCCTGGGCTGCAGCTACTGAAGTCCATGTGCCTAGAGCCTGTGCTCCACAAGAGAAGCCACCAAAATGAGAATCCCATACACTGCAATTAGAGAGTAGCCCCCGTTCTCCACAACTATAGAAAGTTCATATGTAGCAACAGAGACCCAGCAGAGCCAAAAATAAATAAATAAAATAATTTTTAAAAACCTTTAAATTATAAATTGGATTACTCAAAAATGAACATTGTAAAGTTTTAAAAAATCACACAACTGGGAGAATATATAACAAACATGCATGCGTGGGAGGATAAAAAGAATCAAGAATGTGTAAAGAGGCCACAAATCAATAATAAGACAATAGAAAAATGGCCAAAAGACATGAATGGGCTTTTCAATAAGAGAAAATATAAACAAACATATGAAGAAGAGATGCTCAATCTCTTTAATAATAAGGGAAATGCAGATCAAGACCATAATTTACACTTTGCTTGAGAAAATTTAAGAAGTTTGACAATACCCAATATTCATTTTTCATATATTTCAGGCAGGAGTATTCATGGTTCCATTTTGGAAAACAAGTAGGCATTGTCTCATAGAGCTGAATATCCTCACACCTTGAGTTGTGTGTATTGTGTCCAGCTCTTTGTGATCCCATGGACTGTAGCCCTCCAGGTTCCTTGTCCATGGGATTTCCCAGCAAGAATACTGGAATGGGCTGCTGTTTCCTCCAAGGGATCTTGTGCACCCAGGGATCAAACCCGTGTCTCCTGCGTCTCTTATATTGGCAGGAAGATTCTTTACTGCAGAGCCACCAGAGAAGCCCCAACCTCACACCTTATGACCCAGCAATTCTATTCCCTCTTGTATACTCTGGGTAAACATTTGTACACATGATCCAAGAAGAGTATCAAAACATTCATGACAATACATTCCAAATATGGGAGGTGGGGGAAAGAGCCCAAAAACTCCATCAAGAGAGGAATGGATAAACTGTGGTATATTTCTCTAATGGCATACAACACAGCAGTGAAAATGAATAAACTTCTGTTATCTCTCTCAATATTTAACCAGCCATTGCTGGATTTGTAGATACAAGGGACCATTAGCCAAGGAATTGTGGGCAGTCTCAAGAGGCAGGAAAAGGCAAGGAACTACATTCCCCACTAGAGCCTCCAGAAAGGAATACAGCCCTGTGACACCTAATTTTAGCCAAGTGAGGCCTATTTTGGCCTTCTAATCTGCAAGACTATAATACATCTGTGTTGTTGAAAGCCAATAAGTTTGTGGTAATTTGTCACAAAAGCAACAAGAAACTAGCAGAGTGTGTACATGTGTAAGGTTGGAGAGGGAGTCACGCGATAGAGGAGACTACCTGGGGAGGCACGGAAAGAGAGGAGTGAAGGAGGGAGGGATGGAGAGAACTTTTGTTTTGCTCACAAAGATTTGGTTTGGGGCCTGGAGCCATCTTCTCTGGTAGAGTGTCCTTCAGTGTCTCCCGAGCATCACCTGAATGCCCAACAGAGGCATGACAGTCTGCAAGAACCTGAAGCATTTGTTCCCAAAGGTCCCCCACCAGGCCCACCAACTGGTCCTCCACAGGCCCCAGCAACTAGTTCCCAATATAAAAAGAGGAAACTGAGGCCTGGGACAGGGAGGTACAGCAGGAGCAGCCCCCTTTCTGAGGACAGGAAATAGCTAGAGCCACATCTTAGAACTCACGCTTGCTGGCAGGGCAGCCTGCTCCTTCCACAGACTTCTCACAGTCAAACAAGGTCCAGCAGGCTCCTGTCAACATCTATACTGAGAATGAAGCCCCACAATTGCTGAGTGTCATCATAGTCGAAACACTCAACACCCTCCCAGCCCTTCCTCCCTAGACATAGGACCACAAGCCAAAGCCAGGGCTCACCTGACCACAATCCAGGCCCCACTGGACCCTTGGAAGCAGAACCCTTGGATTCCATGGTGTCTAGGGAGCAGTGTCACAATGGGGTGGGGAGGTCCTGGGGTTGGGTAGGATGAGGGGGAGCAGCATTCTACCACTGGGGCACAACTGGCCATAGGCCCTAGGGACAGAAGGGGCAAGGCAGACTGGGAAAATCTCCACATGAGCCAGCCCCATGCCTTCATGCAGCCTGTGCCCAACACCCAGAGTACCTGCCTCCCCCATGATGGCTCCACCTCCATTGTGGGAAATCCTCCCATCTGCTGGGGTCCAGCCCCGGTGGATCCAGGGAATTCGAAGGGGAGACGGCGTCAGCGAGGAAAACTTATTTATTATTAATATAAGATTAGATTAGGAAATAATAGTGATGCTGTGAAAGTGCCACACTCAATTTGCCAGCAAATTTGGAAAACTCAGCAGTGGCCACAGGACTGGAAAAGGTCAGTTTTCATCCCAATTCCAAAGAAAGGCAATGCCAAAGAATGCTCAAACTACCGCACAATTGCACTCATCTCACATGCTAGTAAAGTAATGCTCAAAATTCTCCAAGCCAGACTTCAGCAATATGTGAACCATGAACTCCCTGATGTTCAAGCTGGTTTTAGAAAAGGCAGAGGAACCAGAGATCAAATTGCCAACATCCGCTGGATCATGGAAAAAGCAAGAGAGTTCCAGAAAAACATCTATTTCTCCTTTATTGACTATGCCAAAGCCTTTGACTGTGTGGATCACAGTAAACTGTGGAAAATTCTGAAAGAGATGGGAATACCAGACCACCTTGCTGGACTGGAAGAAACACAAGCTGGAATCAAGATTGCTGGGAGAAATATCAATAACCTCAGATATGCAGATGACACCACCCTTATGGCAGAAAGTGAAGAGGAGCTAAAAAGCCTCTTGTTGAAAGTGAGAGAGGAGAGTGAAAAAGTTGGCTTAAAGCTCAACATTCAGAAAACGAAGATCATGGCATCTGGCCCCATCACTTCATGGGAAATAGATGGGGAAACAGTAGAAACAGTGTCAGACTTTGTTTTTTTGGGCTCCAAAATCACTGCAGATGGTGACTGCAGCCATGAAATTAAAAGGCGCTTACTCCTTGGAAGAAAAGTTATGACCAACCTAGATAGTATATTCAAAAGCAGAGACATTACTTTGCTGACTAAGGTCCGTCTAGTCAAGGCTATGGTTTTTCCTGTGGTCATGTATGGATGTGAGAGTTGGACTGTGAAGAAGGCTGAGCGCTGAAGAATTAATGCTTTTGAACTGTGGTGTTGGAGAAGACTCTTGAGAGTCCCTTGGACTGCAAGGAGATCCAACCAGTCCATTCTGAGGGAGATCAACCCTGGGATTTCTTTGGAAGGAATGATGCTAAAACTGAAGCTCCAGTACTTTGGCCACCTTATGCGAAGAGCTGACTCATTGGAAAAGACCCTGATGCTGGGAAGGATTGGGGGCAGGAGGAGAAAGGGACGACCGAGGATGAGATGGCTGGATGGCATCACGGACTCAATGGACGTGAGTCTGAGTGAACTCCGGGAGTTGGTGATGGACAGGGAGGCCTGGCATACTGCGATTCATGGGGTCACAAAGAGTCGGACACGACTGCGCGACTGAACTGAACTGAGGAAAATTTAGATAGAGAAAAGAAGGCTGAATAACTTGGTTTACGTGGAAAGCCAATAAAGTTCCAGACAAGGAGCTTGCACCACCTACGTTAGGCCACTGGCATCCGTCTGAATATCGTTTGAATATCAGAGAATGCCCCGCCCTGGGCTCTTCTCTTAAGGATCTTAGCAGCCGGGACAGGTAAGTAAACATGGCGAGTCTCCACGCCCCAGATGGGAATTCAGCCTGAAATTAGAGAAAATAAGTGACACAGGGAAAGCCCAGCATCGGTGCAAGACTCCCAAAACTTTGTTTTTCAAAATCAGCTTATATACCCCAAGTTGTACATAATGGAATCTGCAGAGTTATGCAGGGGCAGCAGTCCTGACCCTCATTGAGACAAGGCTTTCTTTTTTGCGTACCCTCCTGTTTACAAAAAGTCTCAGGTGGTTTACATTATCTTCTGGCCAAGAGGCCTGTTAACATTTTTATGGCTCTCTTCCTGGGTAATTGTCTATCAACCAGAAAACTCCTTTTCCCTAGAAATGTTTTTTCTTTACTCTGCCTTACCCTCAAAATACTAAATAAAGTTACATTCCTGTAGGACAAAGGTGCAGAGAGTTATAATAAAGAAAGTACTTAACTCAAAGATCTAATATTGCTAATACCAGGTCTACTACCTGTTTTTCTATATACCAACTATATAAGATATGAAAATTTGGCAGCAAGTATTGGCTCAACAAATGAAATCTTTAATCAGTCCTATTCTAATGATTATGACTCCTCGGAAGCCCCTACATTCCTAGGATGTTTTAAGCTTCCTGTGGTTGGGAGGCCTCAATCACATGCGCAGCTGTACGCATCCTGCAGGCTGGCTAGAAAGCCATCAGAGAGGTTTTTGGATTGAAACACTCTTTCAAATACAGAAGACTAAATTTGACTTTTTCCAGAGAATGTCAGAGGAGTGGAAAAGCAGGTAGATTCTTATTTTGGGGTACATGCTCAGGAAATGCCAGGGAGAAATCCAAAGGCTCAAATTGCTCTGCCATCTGAGTCTGCCACGTGACTTTGTCACAGGTGGGATTCCTCACGCTGGCTTCTAGCACCCATCCTTCCAGGGACCACTTGCTCACCCCCAATCCCCAGGTCTAAGGAGAAAGAATGGAGAGGAAAGTCAAGGGAGGAACAGACGCTCACTCAGCTGCTCCCAGGTCCCCACCCAGGGGAGGAGGGGGTGTAGGTTAAGGTTTTCTTGGTGGGAAATTTGAGGAGTGGCCATATGATGGCTTTTTCTTTCTCTGAGAGGAGGATGAGAAGCTATCTGGTAGGGGGTAAAAGGAAGAGGGACAAGCAGAGTGGACCTGAGAAATAGCCACCAGTGAGAATTGGAAAACAAGCTGACTTGAAAAGCTGGTAGGAATACAAGGTGCTGCTAAAGGCTCAGGAAGTGCTGGTGACCGTGGATTCAGAGGAGAGAGCCGCAAGTATGATGCTCTCTAGCTGTGACCAGCTCTTGGGGTGCAAGCAGAAAGAAGGCGGACCGTTGGGCTAATGTGCTGCTATGGTTGTGCTAGTTGGACTGTCTTGTAAGGGAGGCCAGCCCAAGAGATACAATGTGGGGATCCACAGGGAGGGGCAGGAGATAAAGTAGGGTTCCAAGGAGTCATTTGCCAGCATCTTGTTCATACTAAGAAGCAACGCAGAGGTCCTGGGGTGATCGCTGAGAACCCCTGAATATTCTTGAAGGAAGCCTAATTTTAGGAGCCTCCCAGGGCCAAGGACTGATGATTACTCACTGCAAGTCCCCAAAGAACCAACACTAGTGGCCACCAAGTAAGAAGACTTCTGCCCCCTTCCCTTAACCTGCATGGGCCCTGCGAGAGCCAGAGCAGCAGAGAATGAAAGGAAAGAGGGGCGTAGAGAGGGACAGAACCACATCCTGCCTCTCCCCGCCACTTGTCCTGAGTGAAGGGCAGGTGAAGGAGAATTCTGAAGAGAAGGCAACCCTGAAGCTCTGATTCTGACTAAATCAGTCTCCTCTCAGCTAGACCAAATCTCTTGTGGGTCCCATCTTATCCATTCAGGCCTGGTCTAGCCACTGGAGGAAGTGCAAACTTCCCTTTGTCCACCTGCCTGGATGGGTCCATGACTTCAAGGGCTGGGAGAGGCCCTACTCAGCTGTCCTGTTCTGGGCTTGACTATATTTTCAGGACAGGGGAATCCCAGATGGAGGGGATCTGAGGAGCCATGTCCCCAAAGAGTGTCAGAGAACAAGTTAAACCCAAGACACACTCAAGATTCTAATTCAGAATGGGGTACTGGGGATGGGGTTTTTGGGATGGGCATGGTTTTGAAAGGAGGGAGGCCCATCTAGGATGCTTCTGAGATTGGGGCAGGCAGTGGGTGGCTGGCTCTGGCGCCAGCTCACAGGGTACTGCCTCCATTAGCAAGGCTGGTGGTGCTCACAGGTCCAGCTATTTACAGGGGAGTGTTTAGGCAGCTCTCTGCTGCTGCAGGTCTAGCTTTGGAGAGACAGTCACAGAGCTAAGTGTTGCTCTAAAGGCTACCCCTGGGCTGGAAATACTTCCCGAGGCCTCCAAATCCTTTTCTCAGAGCACTGCGTTCAGAGAGCTGGAGGAAGCAGAAGGTCATCACTGGCTATCTAGGAACTGTTCCCATTCCTCGCCACCTCCTCCCCAAAGTATGGAAATTGTGAGGGCTCCCTCTGCAACAATGGACAAGTGGTAGAGACCTGGCCTTCTGGAAGAGGGGCCACTGATGTGAGGTCCTGGGCTTCAGAGAGAGCAAGCACCTCACTGTGGTCAGGATTCTTGCTCCAGGTCGTCGATGGTGTCCTTCAGGGTCTGGCCACGTCTCTTTCAGCAGGGCCCAGAGTAAGCTGGCCCCAATGGGGAGGCTGCCATAGATGAGCACAAAGAGGGACACGTGATACTCGCCCAGCAGGATCTTGAGTGGCGTGAGGATGCCCTTGATCCTTGAAAAGATGCCCACCAGCCCCATGCCCGTCTGCCTGTGGGAAGGCCAGCAGAAGCTGAGCGGATCTGGCCTCCCCTGGGTCCACCCCAGCTCCTCCCACAGTTCCACCCCAGCTCACATCCTTGGAAAGCCCCAGTGTCTCATCTGGTCTCCCCAGATATGCACGGTCCCCAGGCTTCCTCAAGTCCACCCAGCCTTCCCGTCCCATCAACCTGCACTTCTCCTGGTCCTACGATGTGGCCGCTTCTCCCACCGCCAGGCCTTCTGTTTGCCGGCTGCACTCCTGCCCACCTATCCAGTCTCCGATCAAAGGCTGCACCTCCTGACCACCCCCAACTCCCACTGCAGACTCCCTTCTGAGCCATTCATCAAACCTGGACTCACACCATATTTAGTCCTGACAAGGCCAGGCTACGGCGCCTGGTGTATCTGCCCTCCACTGTCCTCCTCTGCACTCCCCTGACCTCATCCAGTCCTGGACCCCATCCAGCCCTGCTGTCCCAGAGCCAGTCCTGTAAGTTCTGTGGGGAACACCAGGGAGGGCAGAGGAGTGATGGTCAAAATGAGGGTCTCAGGAGCAGAGGAGCCAGGGTTGTACCCGCCACCCTTACCTGATGACAGCGGGAAAGAGCTCAGCAGAGTCCACGTAGAAGATGGTAAATCCAGCCACCAAGGCAAACTTCCCCACCAGAGCCAGCACAGTGAGCACCACAGGCAGATCTGGTGGAAGCTGCCTGTCAGCCACAGGGAGAGTGGCCAGCCCACCCCCTGGGCCCTGTCCCTGCCTCCCAAACGCCTCACCCCTTGTGCACCCAAGCCCCAGAGAAGCCCTCACTCCTGAAAAGGAAACAAGGGGTCTGGGTGTGGGCAGAAGCCCTGGTATCTGCTGGGACGAAGATGATGGTGATACACGTGAGGCCACCCAGAACCAGGGTCCCCAACTGACTCTACCTGCGGCCCATCCACTCCATTATAAAGATGCGGCAGTAGCAGGCAGGCACCTCGACTGCTCCGAAGATTAACTATGCCAGGTAGATATGCAGGCCAAAGTGCCCCACCTTGAGGCCCAGGCCATAGAACACCAGTTCAGTTCAGTTCAGTCGCTCATTTGTGTCTGACTCTTTGCGACCCCATGAATCACAGCACACCAGGCCTCCCCGTCCATAGAACACCAGGCTGTCCACACACCTGCAGAGTTCAAGAGTCCCTCTCGGTGCCAGTTGATGAGACCCCCATCACACTCAGAAAGAGAGACTGCCTTGGCAGGAGTCACAACACGAAACAGAAGCACAGCCAGCAAGAGACCCAGTGGTACCCAGACAGCCACCTCCCACAGAGACATGGCAGCCCTTTAGTTTAGGCCTCAGGGAGGGCTGTGGGCCCTGAGTCCACTCACCAGATGTAGAAGAGAATCAAGGTCTCCTTCCGGAGCTGGGGGTGTTGGAACAAATCTAGGGCATTCCCTGCCCGGCTGGTCTTCTCTGGGGCCAGCTGGGAGGGATGTGCAGAGTGAGGGGCCAGGCAGGCCGGTCTGTGTGGTTCCATTAGGCAGGGCTGGCCCAGTGCTGCAAGTATCTGGCTCAGGAGCTGGGAGGAGAGTTTGCGCCTGTTGACCAAGGCCACTTTCTGGGTCAGTTGTTTGGCCTCCTTTCCCCTCCCCCAGGTAAAGAGCCACTGTGCAGATTCTGGCAGGGCCCTGTGGGTCAGGAATGGCTGTGACCTTGGGGCCTGAACTTCCTCGCTGTCCTGGCACGCACACACCCTACAGGCCTCACAGGTTCCCTCTCCCAGACACCTCTCTGCATGCACCACCAGCCAAGAGGTAGTCTGCCTGGGAAATATCTCCTCACCAGAAGCAGAAGAGCAAAGACAGGTGCCATGCCAGCAATCTGGAAGAGTCTCCAGTTCCGGATGCCGTAGACAAGTCCTGAAAGAGCCATCTGCCCCAGGGAGAAGGTGCACTGTGCCAGGACCACAGCCTGGATCCTCCACGAGGGCCCACCCACTCTGTAACTGGAAGCAGGCAGAGGCTGAGGCTGGGCCAGACCCTACCCTATCATTCCCTGCCATCGTGAGATGCCACCAGGTCAGGGGCTGTGGTCCTGGTCCAGTTCAGGGCATGCCAGTGCCATCACATTAGGTGCATGGAGCTGACTGGGCCCCCCAAGCAGTGTGGGAGTGTGGCCACGCAAGCCCCATGGCCTTGCTCTGCAGCTGATGGCTTCAGGGCCCAGATACTCACGTAGGGTGACATTGCTGAAGGTATATCCAGCAACGGCTGTGGCCCAGAAAAGCACAGGACCATGTAGGGCTCAAAGCTGGGCACAAAGATTGTGCTCATGCCGAGGACGGTGAAGAGGAGCAGCTGCACCAGGGGAGTGGCCTTGTGGCCAATCCTGGGGTTGCAAAGGGGCAGGTTGAGGAGTGAATCTCTCTGAGGGGAAAGAGGAAGGGAGACCCAGCCCCAAGCCCTTTGCTGGGTGCTCTGTCTGTGGGAGGGTGCATGGCCCCAGCTGGGAGTCCCATTGCAGGTGGACAGGGCCTTACCTGGAGACTGGAGAGAGGGGCCCTGGGGAGAACTAAACTCTGGGCCAGGAGCCCAAGAGCATGCTGGGTCGGGGGAATTGGTCAAGGTTCTTACCAGTCACAGAGGGGCCCAAAGACGAGCACCCCAATGAGGAGCCCAGCCACATACACTGACTAGGAGGTTTCCTTCAGATGCTTCCAACCATAGACCAAATTAAAATGAGGTAGACACAGGCAGATGTGAGCTCAGGGGTAGCTAAGGCAAGTCCTTTTATCAGCTAGCCTATGCATGACAAATCTCTCAGGACAGAAGTGGGGCAGATTCCCAAACTATGTATCAAGGTACCCCAGGGCACCAGCTTTGTGAACTCAGAGCGCACAACACGATACTTAGAAGTGTAAGAGGAAATACAGTGACAGTCAACATCTGTTTCATATCAAACTACCAGCTCCAGATGGTTCACGCAGTTCTTTTCAGTGATCTGTGTGAAGCTGTGTTTTTGGCAAGTGCTGTGGAAAAAGCAAAAACCATGTGAAACTCACAGGGTTCAAGGACTGTGATGTGTGGTTCCCAATATATCCTATTAGGAAGTAACTGCACTTACTTGAGGATGAAATTTAAATGTTTTCCTTTGATTAGTGTATTTTTTTAAACAGCTACTGAGTTATTAGTATATAAATTCTTAAGTTTTGTTTCTGTTTTATTTTTGCTGTTGGTGGTTTTTGTTTGTTTACCCCACTGCATGGCATGAGGCATCTTAGTTCTTCAACCAAGGATCAAATGGAAGTGCAGAGTCTTAACCACTGGACCGCCAGGGAAGTCCCTCTTCTTAAGTTGTTTGGATCAAATTACTTATTATATGAATCTTCTAGGTATTTTTTTTGGCCTGGAGATACCATATAAAATTATTGACCCACTATGGATGCACGGTTTGGGAACCCCTGACAGTCACTAACTGCTTCTTCCTGACAAATGGGGCCTCTTCCCTGTAACTACGGCACTGCTGTGACCTGCTTGGGCCTTTCAGACTTTTCCCAACTGACTGCAAAATCCCCCTGAAACTCCCATCATTCCCGGGCAATCAGAATCCTAAGGAGCCCTCATGCATCCCTTAAGGAAAGAGATTAGGATGCAGGAACATGAAGCCTGTACATACATGGCGATGGAGGGGAGACAGCCTGCCTGGAGACTCACAGAACCTGACAAATTGGAAGTCCAAGTGAAGAACATATGGGTGTCCATACAGATCTGTACACATGTCCACTGCATTGCACACACAACAGTGGTATGTGACTGACCCCCATTTGTGTGCCCCTCAAGGAAGTTCTGTGCCCCCTGCACACCTCTCAGCTCCATACTCAAGTTTGTGCAGGGGGATCATGACAGGTGAGTTCTCCTCCAGAGCTCACAGAGACCACTTCACAATATTAATGCGTGCTGAGTGCTTTCTCTGGATTGTGATCTATGCCAAATGTTTCACATGCATCATCTCACGTAATTCTAGCAACAATCCTTGACTTACTATACATAGGTTCAGCAGCTAGTCCTAGGTCCTAGAGTTGGACAGCTGGATGGCAGTGAGTTCAGACATCTTTGCTGCCCTGGACAGGAAGTGAAACAGAGGGAAAGCTAAGGTAATGTTTCCTGAGTGAAAGGATGAGTGGATGAAGGAAGGAAGGAACCAGTCAATACCTTCAGTTAGCTGAGAAGCCAATCTCCATGAGTTGCCTAATCTTTAGCCAAAAATCAACCAATTCAGGAGATAGTCTTTTGCTCCTACATCTGTCTTGAAGGACAACTGTTATTTTGTAAGAGCTTCAGGTGATCATCAAATGACGAATGGATTGCTCCTGAGAATGAAGTGTGGCAGGACTGGGTACTTGGAAACTGTTGTTTCACCCAGTTCTATCCTGTTTGCTTTTTTGTCTAGCCACCACATATTGCCTCTGTAGTTAGATATTATTTAAAATAAAAAATTATGAATAAAGGTCTGCTGAGTCATTCTGTGTGACTTGTTAGCTGATCTGCTGGTGTCTTGGGTTTCCCATGTACAAATGAAGATGAAACAGTTTCCTTAGTAACACCTGATAGGATAAAAGGAATTAACACGTACAACATAGGTAGCAAAGTGGCTGTGCTAAGTCAGTTCAGCTGAGGCTGTACTAACCCAGCTTCGTGAGGCCCAAGAAGCACATAGCTGGTGACATAGGCATCTCGGATACAGGGGGCCTTCATGCTCTGAAGACACGAGTGCCAAGCCGTGGGACTCCACCAAGGCTGCCTCCTCTGCTCAGTGGACACCATTCATTAATCCTATCTTATCAAATTCTCTAACTCCCATAAAGGCTTATTATTCCCCCTGTTTTGCAGAAGAGAGAGGCTTGGAGAGGTGCCAAGACCAACCCCAGTTCATGCGCTGGTGTCATGGTGCAGATGGAAAAGAGACGAGGAGGGCTCCAACCTGGGACAACAGGTGTCACCCTCCCCAGCCCTAATGCCTATGGTTGACAGTTCTATCTGGGGCCTGCCATGCTGGACTGCAGAATCCCACCCCATTTCTTGGAGCACAACCCATCAAGTCTCATTTCCACTGTTCCAAACCATCAATGGCTCCCATTGGTCTCTGGAAGAAAGTCCCAATTCCTTAGCACTGGTATCTGAGACTCTTTAAGAGTTGGCTCTTGTCTTTTCCCAGTCCTCTTTGTATGTTAGCATTGCTCACACAGGCCAGGGGCTTTCATGCTCCAGACCCTAGAAATGGCTATTCTCTCTGCTCCGCACGCCTTCCTTCGGTGGTTCCAGGACAGACCTCACTGTTTTTGCTATCACTGATGGTCCAGTGACCTCTGTGTTCAGAGGTTTGTGTGAACAGGGCTGGGAGTCATTTTCTCTTTTACCAAGGATGGCCACCCAGGAAACGTTGGACAGGTAGGCTGAGAAGCTGAGAAGGAGAAATGTACTCTGTCATTCACAAGCACACAGCTTATAAGGAAATTTTTTTTTTTCTTCTCATATCTGGATTATCTGTATTTCACTTTGCATGTGATGCTGCTGGTTATAAAGGAAACTTGGGATATCAGCTCAGAGAAGTCCCCAGAGTCAGTGTAGCTTGTACTGTAGCTTCTACCCCTGCTTGTAGATCGGAAGCCAGGATGGACACCTCATACAAGGTAGCTCCTCTCTGGAACCGAGTTTGGGGTTGTCAAGTAGTTTGGGGCACAAAGTACCAAAAGCGTACATTCACTTGGGTTGCAATCCTTGGGAGGGTGGGTCCGTGGAAACATGTCAAGGAAGGGCCAGAGAGCCGAGGTCCAACACCAGGGTCAGCAAAGACTAAGTTGGTAACTGAGGAGAGAGAGGCTCTTAGTCCTTGAGAATGTCCCTTTTGTCCCATAAAACCTGCCCACCCCTTGCCCAGGCAAACCAAGTTCCTGACAAATCACCTTCTTCCTGTTACCGGGCCTTTCTTTTTCTATTCTCTGTCTATGAAGGCTTTCTCCTTTTTCCTATTAACCTTCTTCTGGTCCCTGGGCACCCAGCTCACACACCAACTCCTTCAGGGAGCTGCCTGCCCATTCTCTCCCCAGGAAGAAGCGAATTCTAGCCTCAGAGTTCATTGAGCCTCTGTCCCTCTACTAGGAGTCCAGGTCTTCTCAGAGGCGAACAGGGTACCTCTGTTCTGACTGTGCCTCACATACTGAGAACTCAGGAGCTGTTGGTTGGATAACAATTCCATGAACAGTCCAGCAAAGGCTGTGAACAAGAGCTAGGGTTAGCTCTGAGCACTCTGGAAGTCTGCCTGAGCTATAAGGATGGGGACACTTGGCTAGATGGGCAGCTAGTTTATAGCACCTGTAGGGGTAGACACAGCCTCTTAGGATGATGAAGATCAGATCTACCATCAGTGAGACACTGAGGAGATGAAGGAAGGGGCACTGAGGATCAGACAAAGCCCGGCTGGGCTAGATCCAGGGGGTAGCAGAGTTCAAGGTGACCTACTCCCCCTGTGGGTGGACTGGGCGGGGGAATCAGGAAGAAGGCAGGAGGACACGCCCGCAGGCTGCTGGGCGCCCTGAATGAGAGTCCCAGGTTCACCGTGAAACGTGTGAGCTGCCCTTGTCAAGTCATCTCCCTACTCTGTGCTCCGCCCTACTGTCTGGGAAGCAACCCTTCTTGCTCTGAGGTGGCTGGAGTGGGAAAGTCTTTCTACTGATCTGCTGTGGCCCCTCCTAAGAGAACAGAGTTAGCACAAGCAATTGCTCAGGTATGTGCAGGACAAGTCCTAGAGTTCCGTGTGGCCTCCAGCATCTCAGAGGCAGGCAGATAGGCAGGCAGGAAGAGAGTCAGAGAGAAAGGCTGAAGGCAGGGAGTCCAAGGCAAGCAAGCAGGAAGGTAGACGAGTGGGCAGGGAAGGAGTAGGACTGTAAGATTAGTTAAACAGGTAAGTGGGCAGACACACAGGGGGTGGGCTGAAAGACAAAGGCAAATGGGGAGGCAGATGCAAACCTAGGAAAGAGAAAGGCATGAGAACAGTTGGACAGGAGCGACAGGAAAGAAGGCCATGGGGCAGACAGGCAAAGGGACAGATAAAAACAGAGAGATGAATGGACAGATGGACAAACATCCCAGACAAAGGGAATGGATGGAGAATTAAGATGGGCCGACAGGCGGAGGACAGAAAGCAAAACAGAAAACAGGCATGACAATGGTCATTCAGGCCTGGGGTGAAGAGGCAGCTTCAGAGGCAGTCACACCAGAGACTGAGGGCAGAGTGGCAGGCAGAGCAGCTGACTGACTCAAAACACTTAGAAAGCCAGACTGACGTGCGGCCTTACCTCATTCTCTACGGACAAGGGCCTGCCTTTGGGAAGACTCAGCCCACCTCACAAAGCTGTGTCTCACTGAAGCTGTGGCTGAGGACGTACTCCAGGCTGGCACCATCGGGGGCAACTGGAACATGAGGCAGGGCTCGGGACTGCCTGCAGCATCCAGGGGCAAGCTCAGGGCCAGCTGCTCAGCCACACTCAGGTTCAGAGTCTGGCTCCTGACACAGGCCACTGAACAATAGTGGGCCTCGTCCAGGACCATTAAGACCTGGGTGAACATGTAGAAGGTGGTCAGGGAGCTGGGCACACTCAGCAGTATCAGCAGCTGCACCTGGAAGTGACCAAAGCTGCCCAGTTCAGCCAAGACCTGGGCAAAGGGAGCCATGGTCATTGGTCACCAGCTCCTTAGCTGGGGCTACCAGCTAGCTTTGCAGCTCGCTTGGGGTAGTGGTGGCAGCTGCGTTAATGTTAAAAAAAAAAAAGCTGCGTTGTTTAATCCAGCCTTGTGTAGCTCCACCTGTCACACCTCTGCTCCTGAGCTCAGGTCTAGGAATGACAAAGTATGATGAAAAAACAGTCCACTCTGGCTTGGAAGATCTGAGGATGTTTGATGGACTGCGTGTCAAGGCAATACCAGAGGAACTTCTCAGGCCTAGCATGCAGCAGCGAGCTCTAGTCAGATATTATATGGTGTACCAGGACCACACTCCTTCCAGCTGCAACATCCTCTACAATTCATACCAGTGCAAAGCTCTTCCATTGTGAAAGAATCCAAATTCTGAGCATAATTTCAATGCTACAGGGCAGTTGCTACTCTACTTGACAGAGGGGGATATGTCAGTAGAGCAGCAAGCACCAGACTGCATGTTAACTTGGCCAAGAGTCCAACCAACCTGGTCTCATGACCCTGACCTTACTGTCTCCTGCAGGGTCCCTAGCACGTGGTGGTATGCACCACCAGTCATCCCAAGGGTAGTATTAAGCCCAGGAGACCCACCCAAGGGCATACATGCCTTTCCCTTCGGCAGCAAACACGTGCATCCTCATCTCTACCTAATCGAGGAAAAACCATTAACATTCTCCCACAACAAACAAATGCAAGCGGCCCCAGAGTAGCCCCAGCCACCCCAGGCAATCTCGGTGAGCACCAAAGGACAAAGCCCCACCCCAGCTGGGGAGCCCCCATCTGGAGGTCATTCTTATAACCTTGCTGTAGTCAAGGGTTAGGATGGGGCACAGTGTGGGAGGTGGCAGGTCAGGATTCTTACAGGAACCTCCCACAGATGAATGGCCCCATCTTTATTCTACCCTGGGGGTCTTACTGCAGGTAGATACCTGGCTTGGAAGGCATCTAATTATGGGAGGATCAGAATGATGGGGCGAAATGGACCATTAGGGGAAAATACATGCTTGGGTGTCATGCTCACATTCACCTATTTGTTTGTATAGCCCTTGGAAAGTCTGTTTTTAAATTATTTTAACTAAAGAGATGAGCAGAGGTGCAGGGGGGAAGAGAATGTGAGGCAGTAAGGTTGTGCAGAGCAGCCCTGGCTATAATGTGCCTGTACCTGCGGCCTGTGATTCAGTCAGTATGAAGGGAAGGTCCAGGCAGGGCAGATGCTGGAGGGCAGAGGCAAGCATCCACAACCCTGCACAAGAGGACACATCTCTCTGCCCCCTCCTCCACCCTAAACTCCCCGCCAGGCTCCCCACTGTCGCCAGCCCCACCTCTGCTTCCTCACCTAGCTCCCTTGCCAGTTCTTGTCCTCAGCACAGCCTTGAATGAACTGCCAAGCAAACAGATGCTACCAGCTGCCACTACTCACTTCGGGGCTCAGCCTTTAGGGAGGAAACTGAGGTGGAGATAGGAGGAGCCTGTGCTCAATCATCATCTCTTCTCTCTGATCAGGGAAAGGATTTTTGGTCCTTTCAGCTCTAAGGCTCCAAAGGGAATGGGATTAGGAGGTAGGAGTTTGGGAAGGAAAGCTTGAACTAGATGGTCTCTAAGGACTGTTCCATTTCCTAGTGTAGGATTCTAAACTAGAGACAGATAAATGATGAGGAGGCTCTGACAGAAGAGTGAGATTAACCAAAGACCTTCCACAGTTATTACAGGTCCCCAAACTTCATTGGTTTCACTGCACTCTCTGTTCCCCCAGTTCTAAGTTTTTGATTAAATCATTTGTTCTATTAATCCTGCCCCTCTCCCACCCCAACCAGTCTGCCAAAGGCTCCCCACGATGCTTCAAAGCCCACAGCCGGGAGTCCTCCCAGGAACACTGTAGCCCCAGGCATCCGTGGTCTCGCTGACCTGGGAGGATGAGCTCCCAGGTAGCACACGTGCTACTCTCTGGCATCTCCAGAAGTCTGGCCACCCTCACTGTCTTCTGGGAGCCTGTGGAGTAGGACAGGACTGCTTCCAGCTCTTAAGGGAGAACCTGCAGCCTGTCTCTCTCCTCTTCCTCTCCTTGCATCTGTCTTCAGTCAATGTCACTGCTAAGATCAAAGAGAAGAGTGTTCTGATCACTGGAGTAGCGTAACTTGAACGGATACACAGTCACTGGCAATCATCTGCCCGTGGGGGTAGAGGGTGGTGTTTGTACATATGGTGTGGGAGGGGAAAGTACTCCCCAAACATCACCTATAGGGATGCACTGGAGGGTGTCTCAAATCTCTTCCAAATTTGAGGATGATTTTGAATATTTATTTGGCTGAGCCATGTCTTACTTGCAGCACACAGGAGCTTTGGTTGCAGCATGTGGGACCTAGGTCCCTGACCAGGGATGGAACCCAGGCCCCTTGCATTAGGAGCTCAGAGTTTCAGCCACTGGACCACTAAGGAAGTGCTAAGAACAACTCTAGTAAATAAAAACATGTGGTAGGAGTTCTGGTTTCTTGTCCAGGATGTAAACAGCTTAGCAGTTGTCACTTTGTTCTAGCAGGTAGAATGCTGGACAAACTGAAAAATCAATTCTCCTTAGATCCATCAGAGATGAGGTCACAGGGCAAACTGCTATCCTTCAAATTGGAGCCAGAAAGTTAAATACAGAGAATTATAACTTCTTGGAGCAGAAATCCACAAACTCAGACTTCCACAGGAATCAGCACCCAGTAAGAAATTCGGACTGTAATTGACAGACTGCTTGGAGGCTCAGAGTGGCTATGTCTGAGGACAGTCAACACAGTATTTGAGAACAGAGGTGCAGGACTGAGAACACCTGACTTCACTGTGCAGTACTGGCAAAAAGATCACACACATAGACCAGCAGAACAGACAGCCCAGCAAAAATAGATTCAATGGATCTTTGACAAAAGAACACTGGCAATACAATGGAGTAAAGATGGTCTCTTCAAAAAACGGTGCTGGGATACCTACACACAATAAAGTGAGTTTGTTTTCTAGTACGAAAGTTATATTTATACTATAATCTCTTAAGTGTGCAATAGTATTCTAAAAAATATATATACTTACCTTTATTTAAAAATACTTTAGGGACTTCCCTGGTGGTCCAGTGGTTAAGTTCTTTACCTTCCAATGCAGGGGGTGTGGGTGTGATCCCTGGTCGGGAAGGTTAAGATCTCACATGCCTTGAGGCCAAAAAAAATCCAAAACATAAAACAGACGCTATACTGTAACAAATTCAATAAAGACTTAAAAAAAATGATCCTCATTAAAAAAAAAAAATCTTAAAAAAAGTGGGCAAAACACCTGACAGACACCTTATCGAAGAGTATTCACAGATGGCAAAGGGGTATAGATACTCAACACAGTCATCAGGGAATTAGAAATGAAAGCGAGACACCATCCACATCTAGTGGAACGGCCCAAACCCCAAACCGTGAAAACGCCGAGTGCCTGTGAGCACGTGCACCGAAAGCAACTCTCAGTCACTGGTGGGAATGCAAAATACCACAGCCACTTTGGATGGTAGGCGGTTTCCTAGAAAAAGACTACTTTTTACCATAAAATCTGCCAGGGGGCTCCTTGGTATTTCCTCAACCGAGCTGAAACTATACACACATATTATCAAAAACATGCACAAAGGTGCTTAGAGCAGTTTTATTCATAACTGTCAAAACTTGCACACACCAAGTAAATGGATTAATAAACCGTGGTATATCCAGACATGGATACTAGTCAGCATTGAAAAGAAATGAGCCATCAAGCCACAAAAAGGCATGGAGAGGCCTTAAATGCATATAACTGTGTGAAAAAAAACCTCTTCTGAAAAGGCTGTATACTTGTAGGACAGTGAGACTATTCCCTGTGAGATCATAACGATGGGTACATATCATTATCCATTTCTCCAAACCCATTTGTCCAAAATATACAACAGCAAGTGAACCGGAAGGTATACTATGGACTTTGGGTGATAATGAAGAGCCAATGTAAGTTTATAAATTCAACACATGTACCACTTTGGGGCAGGATGTTGACAGTGGAAGAGGCTGTGCCTGCATGGGGCCACGGGGTATATGGAAATGCTGTACACTTTCTGCTCAATTTTTCTGTGAAATTAAACTACTCTGAAAGATAAAAGTCTACTTAAAAAAAAAAAACAAACCACAAAACGCGAAGGGTAGGTGAGCTGATCCACAGGAGGAATCCGTGAACTGTGGCACTGAGCATTGCTACTACGAGTAGGCAGAGGTGAGGAACCCGGCTTCTGGACAAGACCTGATCTTGCTAAAGATGATGGGCAAGTGGAGAGGCTTTGTTTATTCTTGCCCCTGCCCTGACCCCCACATACACCATGGTCACTTTTACCTTAAAAGGAAATTCAATCAGCTATGATACCATCAATTCCCAAGGTCCCAGGACCTGCGCCCTGAATTACCAGGACCTACCCCAAAGCAGTCCTGTCAAGGCTCAAAAACCACCTCTGGGGCAGGAGTTACTTACCCAGCAGGTGAAGAAGGGCTGAGAAATGGAAACAAGTTCAGCCTTGCTCCAAACTTACCAAAAGGGACTCCCAAGGACTTGAATCTGGTATTTCTGGCTCGCCCAATAGCATGGGCAGAGGTAAACAGAAAAGGTTAATGAGAGGAGTTCCTTATGCCACCCTAACAAATTTCCCTGGGCAGATCGCTCTCTCTGGGGATTTCAGCTTCCTTATTTGTACAATGGCTTTATGTTGTTTATTAATACACATTTCACTTCCTGCTGCTCCCATCAACAGTCACCAAAGTGAAGCACCCTTACACCACCATAGACAATTTATTCTTTATTGATTAAAAATGAATGAAACATGCAGCAAAGTACAAAGTCCAAAAAAAAAAAAAAAGGGAGGGGAAGTCAAATATTTTACATCTTCCATAATCTAGCATATGTCATAAGGAGGAACCTCCATTTATTGATACACCATTATTCTGTCCTCCAGATTATTAAGAGTGTCAGCTGGCTCTAGGATTTGGTTCACAACTTAAGCAAAAAATCCCAAACAAATCCATGAATCATTTAGAAAGACCGTACGTTTTACAAATCGCATTGGCACATGCTACCTTGTGCTAAGTTAGTCCCTACCCAGGACCCAGGGGATCCTAGGGATCTAGGGAGAGAGGTGCATCCTGGACCACCACTCCCAAGAAGGAGCGAGACTGCTCACTAGGTCACGTGCTGTCTCACCTGCGAAGTTTCTGTTCACTCATTTTTTTCAGCATCACTGCACATGCCAGCAAAGGGAGTCCACCATACATCATGCAGAAGTAACACTGTCCTGGGGCTTGGTGTCTGGCTCCTAATTCCCAGCAGGGCAAAAGATGAATGGAAAAGAAAGAGAAAGCCCCAGCCCACTTCAGGTCAAAGGTCATGCCTGTCCCACTGCAGCTCACAGGTAATGGCCAGCAGGAGAAACTGAACAAGGAGATGGGCTGCTGCTTACTTCCAGCCTGGGCTTTTGATCACCTCCCAGAAAAACTAGAATAGAGTGATGCCACTACCCTCTGGATTCAGAAATAAGCAGACTATGAAGGGCTTACTTGAAACAAAAACACAGACTCTAAGGTGAGCCCCTGGTCTTGTGCCAAAGGGGACACTACAGGTTTTCCATAAACTTATTCCTACCTTCCTGTCCTTTCCCCCTCAACTCTCTTCTAAGAAAAGAAAAAAGAAAAGCTAAGTATCTGTCCATCAAGCTGATCAATCTTCTGTCTCTATGCTCAACAGGCTCCCTCCTTCACCAATCCTGCCAGGACTCTGACATCTGATCCTCTGATCTATTTTCCTCTCAACCCTCTCATCCCAAACCATCCCCTCCTTTCCTCTCCAACACCCACCCCTTTCCAAACATGCCTTGGTATCCAGGGCCGGTGAAGAAAGCCCAAGGTTAAAACTAACCAGCTCAGAATGAAATTAAAACTGTAACAAGTGAGTTGTGGGGAAAGCTTTCAGAGGTGCTCCAAAAAAAAACTAGGTAAAGCAATCTTGTTATTCACAGACAAACAAAGATAGAAAGGGATCGACTGATTCTGTTAAGAGGCAGCTCTCCCCTTTCAACGGGGCCAAAGCCCATCTTTTTGTGTTGTTTTAAGGCCAGATTGAGGATCTCTTTCATTTGTAAAACTTGTTAGGGCTAATCTGCAGTTAAAGGCTGACTGTGAAACAGTAGGAAAAAAAAAATCAACCCCATTGGTGATTCACATATTGCATTATGAGTGCTCTTTTTTAAACCTAAAGAATAATTTATATTATTTCTGTAGAAAATCAAATGAACACTGTCTACTCATAAATCCTAAAAGTCACGGCACATGTGGTTTCACGTTCCATCTTGGGTCAGGTTCAGCACACGGAAGTGTGGACCCCCTCCTAAGGGTCAGTGCAGGAGAGGGAGCAGAAGGCAGGCCTCTTTGGGCTAGGGCAAGTCTCCTTTATTGCTGTAGAAATCTCAGCCTTGCATTTCCTCATGACTCGGAGGCCAGGCAAATTGATTTTCACGGGAGGATCAAGGAGCAGTTTTTCTTCAGTTGTTTAAGATTTGAAATAAATACTTCCACACTGATATGAGTTATGATTTTTTCCTGTTCAAAACACCACTGCTGGGGTAACTCTCGTTTATAAGCCGTTACGTGATTTTTTTTCCCTAAAAACAGTCCAAAGTTCCGCTTTGAAGGGTCTGATGGCTGAAGTTCGATCACAGTCAGATGTTTTGCACCAGCTGAAGTTAAGGCGAGCAACCCTTTCTGGAGCAAGTAATGAAGGGGGTGCCTGAGAGCAGCTTCAGCAAAACGCTTAGAAACATCATCAACAAAACAAGAACATAGTTTAGGTTGCCTCCTTCTGAGGCTGTGCTTTTTCCTAACGGAAGTTGCTAGAATTCATATCAGATACAAAACAACAAAAAAAAATCACTAAACTAAATTCTCTGGGCTCCAGCTGAACAATCAACTTTTAATTGCTACTTCAGTGGTAAAGAGATATCCCAAGATGCCCACATCCCGTCTGGTGTGGGAGAACAAGCAGGATGAGGAAGCCCAATAGAGCTGCTACTTTCCACCCAGCGCCATCACTGGTGTAAGGCAAGATGAGCTGACAGACCTCCCTCCTGGGCCTTGAGGCACCCGGGCCACTTCTTAGATGGAGGAAGACAGGGGATGCGTGCAGTAAGTTTACTAACGGAACTCTTTAAAAGGGATGCTGGCCACTGGTGATCCAACTTTTCTTTCCCTGTGGGAAAAAGCAGGGATGATGGCAGGAAAAACATAAAAGAAAGACCTCTAAAGCTCCTAGCTGGGAGGTTTGTTGCTGGGTTCTTTGGCAGTAGTGGGTTTAGGCCAACAGAAGCAACAGAGACACGCATGTGTGGAATCTCCTTCGGCTGCCTCTTTCAGGGCTGTGTTTTAGCTGATGCTGAGCTGGGCAAATCCTATTAGTTTACCATCATCAGGAATATCTGAGCCTTCGACACCGGATGCCTAGGAACCAAACAAAATGAGAAGCTGTGGTTATTCACAAAACCAAACTGCAGGTAATAATTAAAACTGACATGGGGATTGTGGGAGAGAGGGAAGTTGGGGACAGGTCCCTGGGATACAAACAGGAGGCAGATAAAGGTGCAGGTGGAGTCTAGGTACAAAGGTGGAGTCAGCCTGACAAAATGTTTTGAGAATAAACAGTTGAGGGCCTTGGATAGGAGGCTTTCTGGGAGGGAGTGGAGAAGGGAGGCCAATGAAGAGAGACATCAGCCCAGGGCATGGGGAGGCTAAACAATCATCAGACTTGATATTCTCATCACTCAGGGAATACGGAAGCTGGTCTGCAGAGGTTGCTGGTGTGTCAAAGTGAGACAGTTTAACAAGAAAGAAGGGATGAATACCAGT
Organism: Aepyceros melampus; assembly: GCA_006408695.1. Lineage (NCBI taxonomy): Eukaryota > Metazoa > Chordata > Mammalia > Artiodactyla > Bovidae > Aepyceros > Aepyceros melampus. The sequence goes on along the minus strand of SJXQ01004848.1, from coordinate 494,020 downwards.
TTGAAGGTGACAGATCGATTTGACTGGGGTTCTTCCACGATCTTCTGCAAATTAGCTGCCACTATAATCATAAAAACAGAGAAAGCAATGAGAAGTTACGTAAATCCACATTTTAACCATATGTTAACAACTTAAATGGTAGTTCACAATCTCCTACATTCAATCCAAATGTAAGCAAAAGATAAATCTCTCCCTAAACAAGAGGTGTTTTAAAATACAAGTCTAAGTAGCACAGATTAATCTTACCATTTTCAAATTAACTTTCTTTTAAGATGCCGTATTAACTAAGAAATGACACTCCAGTTTAAGAGGTAGGACTTGCCTATTCACGGGCCAGAAAGCCCTAGAATGGGAATCAGCCAACTATGTATAAAAATGACAGAGACACGTGTACCCCAATGTTCATCACAGCACTGTTTATAATAGCCAGGACATGGAAGCAACCTAGATGTCCATCGGCAGACGAATGGATAAGAAAGCTGTGGTACATATACACAAAGGAATATTACTCAGCTATTAAAAATGCATTTGAATCAGTTCTAATGAGGTGGATGAAACTGGAGCCTATTATACAGAGTAAAGTAAGCCAGAAAGAAAAACACCAATACAGTATACTAACACATATATATGGAATTTAGAAAGATGGTAACAATGACCCTATATATGAGATAGCAAAAGAGACACAGATGTAAAGAATAGACTTTTGGACTTCGTGGGAGAAGGCGAGGGTGGGATGAATTGAGAGAATAGCACTGAAACATGTATATTATCATATGTGAAACAGATGGCCAGTCCAGGTTCGATGCATGAGACAGGGTGCTCAGGGCTGGTGCACTGGGATGACCCTAAGGGATGGGATAGGGAGGGAGGTGGGTTCAGGATGGGGAACACATGTACACCCATGGCTGATTCATGTCAATGTATGCAAAAAACACTACAATATTGTAAAGTAATTAGCCTTCAATTAAAATAAATAAATTTAAAAAAAATGACAGAGACTGTTCATGGTTCACAAGGCCTAAACTATTTACTATCTAGCCCTTTAAAAAGTCTGCTGACTTGTCCTACACCATAGTCTTTTCCTTCAGAAACATATACCTGTGACCTGACTGTGCCTGTTCTTACTTCCTGCTTTTTTTTTTAGGACTAAATCTATAATGATTTTTTCTTATCTCTTGGCTGCCCAAGGAGAGAGTGCATCCTCCATAATGGATTAGATATGGCCAAGCTTACTCTAACTTGTGACTTCTGTCATCATTTCTATGATCTCCCAGAGATCTGGGTAAGCTTTTACTCACTACCATTGGGGGTAATGAAGCAAATTCAGAAGTGAGATTTTTCTTTTTTGTAAGAAAGGAACTATCCCCAACACCTCCTGTTTCAACAAAGCCAAGAACCATTCCTAGAACCATTTGACCTACTCAGTAGAATCAAGGCCTGATTTTCTATATCCTAAGGATATAGGCAGAGAGACAAGGGCACAAGGGCAGAGCACAAAGTAGTTACCTATGACTAAATCCCTTCCATCGACAAGGCCGGCAGAAATGAGTTCCTGAGAGACACCCTCTGCTGTATCTGCAAAGACAAAGAAGAAAGTGCTCCGTTTTCTTGTGCATGCATGTCCCTGCTAACTTCCAAAGCAGGTGCCGGCACGGCCAGACTAAAGCTAGCTGCTAAATCCAGAGACCCAAGGTGGTGGTGGTGGTGGGGAGGGGGCCTTCTTCCACACAAAGGTTTTTCCTACCACTAGGATTACCTCAAGTGAGGGACTATCAGACTAGCTAGAGGACGGAACCTGGATCAATCAACCAGATGGCAAGTATCAGCTCAGTGCAAAGATAACATTCTAATGATGGCATGCCTTAGACGGGGTCTTGCCTTTGTCAGCAGAGCGCCTGACAGTGATGCTGCAGAAGAAACTGCTAGGCTGAGGGCAACCCTGGACCCGCCCTGTGAGCTTAGGGATGTGACGATGTGTGGCACATCTCCTGGGATAATAACACAGAATGATTTAGTCCCAATTAAATCTTTTTTTTTTTTTGGCCAGATTGTGAGGTTTGTGGGTTCTTATTTCCCTGACCAGGGACTGAATGTGTGCCCTTGGGAGTAAAAGTGTTGAATCTTAACCACTGGATCACTAGGGTATCCCCTTCAATTAAACCTTAAGAAAACAAATTTTAATCACTTTTCTTTGGGATCACACTCATAGTTTTTTCTTCTTCCTTCTTCTTTTTTTTTCCCCCTAAAATCATTTTCTTCTGTATTCTGGTAGGCTTTCCTTCACATCCAGTCAGCCTAGGTTGTACTGAGTACATACAGTCTGTGGGCATACAACTAGAAACTAAGAAGATGAGGAGAGAGTACCATCAATTAACCTTGTCTCTAACTGACTCCTTCCCGAGGCCTGAACACTAAGCCCGCAGAGGGAATGAGAGAACCTCTGGGGAGGGGCTGTGCACACACTTGTGCCGAGGACCAGTGATGTGGATGAGGGCCTTAGAGAGCGACTCTGCCTGGCTTTAGGACAGGAGTCAGACACACCTGTGTGCATGCACATTTTTTCTCGCGTTCTCGGCACTTCAGCGAGCTGCTCATGAGACCGAGACAGTGGAAAGACTGAGCCTGGCACACAGGACAGATACCAATAGCTTTGAGCCATTTTGCAAATACGAATTCTGAGTAACAAAGGTAAGAAAGAAAACAATAAACCTTGTCCCTGGGAGAAGTTCATGGACAGAAACTACGCGTGAAGGAGCTCAGCTTCAGCTGGGAGGGAGGGGACTGGAAGCCTTGCTGTTTCCTTACTGTCGAGTACAAACATGCTCAGTAATAAAAAACGGAATTCGGCACATGGGCAGACCCGAGTCTGAAGTCCAGTTACACCTCTTCTCAGCTGTGGGCACTGTAGCCAGTTACTTCACTCTCTCTAAACCTTAATTTCATCATTTATGCCATGGGGACAATAATCTTCCTTAGGGGCCATTTTGAAAATTTAATGAGATGCTGCTTATTACAACGTCTGCCATAGTAAACTGGAGCTATATTTACTACTGCTTGTATTATACTTTCTAAATTAGGTAGTTGTAAAACAAAAACAAACAAACAAAAAACACTGCGTTTCTATTTTATTCACACGTACCCTCAACCTTTAGGCCAGGAACATTTTTATCACCCTTTAAGAGGAAAATATACCTCAAGGACAGAAAATTCACACACATTTTCTTCAAATGACAAATGAGTAGTTATTTTGTTTTCAACGTTTTGATTTTGATGCCTCACCTCTCCCAGGAGTAAATTCAAATCGAATATCATTTAGTTCTTTTTTTGAATTCCTATGAAAGAAAACAGAATGTGTAAAATAAATTTCTGAATTTATACATTCAGAGTCTGCCTACATATACCAGGAAAGCTATGCCAAGAGAAAGATATTTCTGTCCCAAAGACCAGATGATCTGTCCTAACGAGCTCACACTGAGGGCTCAGAGCAAACTCAGAGTGATCATTTATTAATAACTGTTCTACAACTCTTTTAATCTATGTCCTTCACTGGTCAATATATGCCCACTCTCATCCCTACACCCAAGAAGACGACCGTATTAAACTAAGAGGAACCTATGAAAGAGCACAGGGAGGTGTGACTAAAATGACAGAGGCGGCTCTTTTCTTCCTTATCTCCACTCCTGCCCCCCACACCCCACCGCTGAGGACAGTACCTTGCCCACCACTGGGGATCAGTCTGAGCAGACACATAGAATGAAATACGTGATGTGCCCTCAATTCCACAGGGGTTCAGAGGAGAAGGATAAAGAATATACAGATTGGGATAATGAGGAGAAACTTTAGAAATACTAGTAGTTTTTTTAGATAGGATGTAATGGACAGGAAGGCTTTAGGAATGGAGAGAGGACGGGGACAGGAATGGGGTCCATACTGGCAGGAGAGTTAGTAGAAGGCTCCAGAGATTAAAATGTGACTGATGAGGGATAGTTACGTGATCGCTCACCACACCAAGTACTGAGATTAACCAAGCTCCCTGGAGGTTCTGATTAAAAATGGAGCAATTAGAATACCATGTATAAAGGCAGATGTGCCTGATCACTGAGGACCCAAGTCCATTTTATCTAAATGGTGTACAGGGCTTAGGTCTATCTGACACATGCTTGATGTTACTGAAATCCCCAAATCCAACACAACCTGCCCAACAGGGGTTTTCTCCATCTCATTGCCTCTCTGCACTTGTCTACATGGACTTATACTTGGCTGCATATCTACTACTAAAACTTGCTTTTAGCTATGCTAGTTAAGTACATAATAAAAATCAACTTCCAACACAGACTTGATTATTGCATTTCATTTCTCCTTTTTCAGTGTCTTAGCACAATAGCTAATAGTGCTGTATTTAGTCTGCTTAATATGTAATTGTTCAGTCTATTCTTTCTGAAAGCTGAATAAAATTAAGGTCAAATGTTCAGTATCACTTTTGTGATGTGACTGTCATGACAACTACAAACACCGTCAAAGATGACAATATGCTAAACTGAACTTCAGAGTCTTCATCAATGAAAATAAGACTCTAGCCTCCTCTTCCATAAACAAGTCTGGAACACAGTCCATTAAAAGCCACTCTTCAGAAAGCTAACTGCACCACTCACAAGCATCCTCTCCCCTTCTGAAGCACACGTCAAGTAATATTTCATACTCTCTATTAACTGATCTAAGATTTTAAAACAAAATTTTTAAAACAGACAAGTAGTATTCTTTGTACACAATTAAAATAGGATGAAATTACCAAGACACTGTATGATTCAGAACTATTTGGGTCCAGGTAAAGAAAAGGTAGCCAAATGTGCTTTCTTCACGTTTATGGCATAATTTCATTGCTCCTAGTGGTAAAATCAAAACAGTTTCCAAAGGGACAATTAACAGAGTTTGGGACTGACATGGACATACTGCTATATTTAAAATGGATAACCAACAAGGACTTATTGTATAGCATAGGGGACTCTGCTCAGTTTATGTAGCAGCCTGGATGGGAGAGGGTGGTTTGGAGAAAGAGCACATCCATGTATACATATGGCTGAGTCCCTTTGCTGTTCATCTGAAATTATCACAACATTGTTAATTGGCTATATACCCCAATACAAAATAAAAAGTTCAAAAAAATAAATAAAAATCTGAATTTTAACCACCTCTCCAAAAAATAAATAATTAGTTCAAAAAAACCCCAGAACATTCCCCAAATAGGTCTTGCTGCCTCTGCTCTAATTATGGTCATACTGAGATGACTAGGAATTCACATGTGGAAAAAGGAATGAGTCAATGGTAACTCAGATCCTCACACTACTGCTATTATATCTGAGGGAAATAATACACTTGAGAGCAAACACACACAGTTCTATCCAGATACTCTCAGGCATGCACTATGAGAAGGAGGAGTAACTTCCAAAGAGAAATCAGCACATTTAGAGTATTCAGAAAAGAACAACAACAAAATGTCTTACTTACCGTAATCTTAGTACTAGACTGATTGGGATCTTGGTTTCTTGTGAACCTGCTCCTGAAGACAGAGCCTAAAAAGCATTGAAAGGTATAAAGTCATTGCCTGGAGTATTAAGTGTTGTGGTGACTGATGCTCGTCTAAGAGATGAATCGTCCACGTGGCAGCAGTTTTCTTCATCTCCAGGTGTGGGCATCCTAGTCCCCAGGACTCCCTGCTGTGGGAGGACATGCACCCTAAGGCAGCAGCAATAGCTGAATGTCAGTGTGAGTCAAACACAATTGGAAAGATCATTATCAAACCTACATAAAATGCCATACACAGTCACATTTCAATTTTGCGTTTTTCAGACCTCTGTTCCCCTCTGTAAGAGTGAGGAACAAGACACTGGGTTTTTCCCTTTAAAAAACCTGCCATTGGCCACACATCTGTAGTAAGGCATAAACTGGCTGCTGCTCAGGAAACCACCCAACCTGGAGGTCCCAGATCTTTAATACTCTGAAAACCATAGAGTTGTCCCTTGCTTACTGGAGGATATCATTCTATTTAGGCTGTTTATAAAATGAATCCAATCTTTTCATCAGTTTTCATAAGAAGACTGTCTCCTTTCCCATATGATGGGCAGAAATGGAAAGCTTAGGCAAAGGAAAGGTTAAATGTAGTCAGGACTCTAGTCTGGAAGCACTCAGAGCAGTGGTCTCCAAAGGCAGAGCACTGCTGGGATGCAGATGAAAACATCTGAACTTCTATTTTTATTTCTTCCTACCTGAATTTTAGGAAAAAAACAAAATAAAAACACTGCTACTATTTAATAAACATGTAGGCTCTGAACTCGTACTCTCGCCATGGAGCATAGGTGCTTGTTGCAGACAGTACTGCGCGGTCCCAGGGGAAGAGCGGTGGCTGCACAGCAGCAGCGGGGCAGTTCTCAGGGGCCTTCATTCCCTCAGCACTCGAAGCGCCTTCTGATTCAATAAGGTCATGTGCGCCTGACTGGGTGGATTCACACATCACTTTATGGCATTTTAATAAAATCAACTGCCACAAAACTGACAGGTATCTTAAAAAGAGCAATGCAGGAAAACCATGGTTTGGAGATAGTATTAACAAAGATGACAGAAGAGCTAACAGTGCTCCTCAGTGGCAGCTGCATTCTAAACTTAAGCATAATAAGGATATAATAAAAAGCTGACAAGACAGGGAAGCCCTTCTTATTTGGTCCACTGTCTAAGCAGCAGACACTGTAACGAGAGGGTCTCACTGTGACAATGTGCAAGCGTGTCTCGCCCAGCCTCCTGTGGCAGTCCTGGAGCTCTCTAGGTGGTCCCTCAGGTGTCTAAGGCCGAGCAGTGGCATATCCTGTGAGTGGCTCCCTTTGGGAGTGGGGGCAGGCATCGAGACCGGAAGAGAGGAAGGAAGCTGACAAGATATTTCAATCCCCCAAACTACTGCTGTTTGGGATATTTCCATCATTAACTTATTTTGGTGCTCAAAAAAGGAATCATGTGATCCTTGTTAAGCTCTCTTATCTGCATACATGTAGAACTGTGAGAAGAGAATTCTAACATGTTTCAAAATCTACCAGGACATCATCCTTAGTGCACAAGGTAGTGTTACACACCAGCCTCCACCTTCTTCCTCCACCCAGAAGGCTGACTGTGGAAGAAAGCGGGCCCTGCTGTACCTGAGCTGCTATCACTGGCTCTGCAGTGGATGGCAGGGAGACTTGAGTGGGTTGCGCAGCTGTTGGCCCTGCTGGCTGAGGTAGATGAGCAGAAACCTGTTCTGGAACTTGGAGTAAAGTACCCACAGGATCAGTTGTGGAAAACAGCTGTAACAAAAACAAGCAGTGCTGTGTAAGCTTAGAGGAGAGGGAGGTGGGCCTGCTGATGGGCAAGCAGTGTAGGAGGGGCAACCTTTTCAAAGTAGTTCTTATGTATGAACTGGCCCATCTCTTCAACCTCAGTACTCCTCTTTCAAATGGAAGTCAAATATGTCTATGCTTTTCTGTTTTTAAGAACTTTTGAGGTGTAAATTTCAGTCCGTTCAGTCGCTCAGTTGTGTCCGACTCTTTGCGACCCTATGAACCACAGCACGCCAGGCCTCCCTGTCCATCACCAACTCCTGGAGTCCACCCAAACCCATGTCCACCGAGTCGGTGATGCCATCCAGCCATCTCATCCTCTGTTGTCCCCTTCTCCTCCCACCTTCAATCTTTCCCAGCACCAGTGTCTTTTCAAATAAGTCAGCTCTCTGCATGAGGTAGCCAAAGCATTGGAGTTTCAGCTTCAACATCAATCCTACCAATGAACACCCAGGACTGATCTCCTTTAAGATGGACTGGTTGGATCTCCTTGCAGTCCAAGGGACTCCCAAGAGTCTTCTCCAACACCACAGTTCAAAAGCATCAATTTTTTGGCACTCAGCTTTCTTTATAGTCCAACTCTCACATCCCTAAATGACCAGTGGAAAAACCATAGCCTTGACTAGACGGAACTTTGTTGACAAAGTAATGTCTCTGCTTTTTATATGCTGTCTAGGTTGGTCATGACTTTCCTTCCAAGGAGTAAGCGTCTTTTCATTCATGGCTGTAATCACCATCTGCAGTGATTTTGGAGCCCAGAAAAATAAAGTTTCCACTGTTTCATTACATATTTCCCATGAAGTGATGGGACCGGATGCCATGATCTTCATTTTCTGAATGTTGAGCTTTAAGCCAACTTTTTCACTCTCCTCTTTCACTTTCATCAAGAGGCTCTTTAGTTCTTCTTCACTTTCTGCCATAAGGGAGGTGTCATCTACATATCTGAGGTTACTGATATTTCTCTTGGCAATCTTGATTGTAGCCTGTGATTCCTCCAGCCCAGCGTTTCTCATGATGTACTCTGCATATAAGTTAAATAAGCAGGGTGACAATATATAGCCTTGACATACTCCTTTTCCTATTTGGAACCAGTCTGTTGTTCCATGTCCAGTTCTAACTGTTGCTTCCTGACCTGCATACAGGCTTCTCAAGAGGCAGGTCAGGTGGTCTGGTATCTCCATCTCTTTCAGAATTTTCCAGTTTATTGTGATCCACACAGTCAAAGGCTTTGGCATAGTCAATAAAGCAGAAGTAGATGTTTTTCTGGAACTCTCTTGCTTTTTCCATGATCCAGCGGATGTTGGTAATTTGACCTCTGGTTCCTCTGCCTCTTCTAAAACCAGCTTGAACATCTGGAAGTTCACGGCTCATGTATTGCTGAAGTCTGGCTTGGAGAACTTTATGAGTTGAGGTGTAAATTTATGTCCCACTAAATCCACCTATTTAGGTCTACAATTCAATGATTTTTAGAAAATTTATACTTGTATAAATAGCTCTACAATCAGGTTTCAGCACTTCCATCAACTTAAAAAATTCTCCTATGTCCATTTATAGTGAATTCTTGCTCCCACATCTAGCCTTAGGCAACCACTGATCTACTTTCAGCCTCCTATCAATTTGTCTTTTGAGGACATTTCATATAGACCAAATCTTACAATATGCACTCTTTTTGTGTCTGGCTTCTTAGCACAGTTTTTTCTGTCAGTCATGTAGCAAGTATCAGTAGTCCTTTTTCTTCTTCTTCAGAACAGTAATTCTTTGTATCATATTTATTTTTAACTATATCTATGCCATCTCCTTTGCCCAGCAAAACAGCACCTACAATATACAGACTTAAGTATATACTATGAAATTCTAGAAGTGACATTTTCCTATATTGGGGACCCTCCTTTACTTTATAAAGAAAGAAAATCAACCATTGGTTCCTTAACATATCTGAAATGCATTTCAAAATGAATGTGAAGCTTTATAACATTAGACATTATTTTGCATGCTTGAAAATTTCACAAATTTTAGTTATGTAACTTGGGGAAAAAAGACCAATGTTGAACACAAAATCAAGTTAAACATATTCAAAATTATAAATTATTAGGGAAAACAGTATCAATGCAATGGCCAAAATTTTGAGTTAAAAGAGAAAAAAAATTAAGAGGGAAATTAAGAGAGATCTAATAGCTGTTATATAAGCAAAATCAAGGAGACAAGGAAGCATTAAAATTTTGTGTCTGCTGTACTTCACAGAGAGGAAACCAAGTTACCTACTGGTTCTAATTTTTTGACAGAAAAATAGAACTTTAAGATTAGTTTTGAAAATGCCAGTTATTATTAATATGGACTTCTCTGGTGGCTCAGATGGTAAAGAATCTGCCTCCAATGCAGGAGACCTGGGTTCGATCCCTGGGTTGGGAAGATCCCCTAGAGAAGAAAATGACAACCCACTCCAGTATTCTTGCTTGGCAGGCTACCGTCCATAGGGTCTCAAAGAGTCAGACATGACTGAGTGACTAACAATTTATTAATATGGAAGGATGGTTGCTGAAGCTGAAGTTCCAATACTTTGGCCACCTGATGCAAAGAGCCCACTCACTGGAAAAGACCCTGATGCTGGGAAAGATTGAAGGCAAAAAGAGAAGAGACCAGCAGAGGATGAGATGGTTAGATAGCATCACTGACTCAATGGACATGAATCTGAATAAACACCTGGGGATGGTGGAGGACAGGGAAATCTGGTATGCTGCAGTCCATGGGGTCGAAAAGAGTCTACACGACTTAGGACTGAGCAACAACAGGCTCCTCTGTCCATGGAATTTTCCAGGCAAGAATACTAGAGTGGGTTGTCATTTCCTCCTGAGCCTAGTAGGCCACAGTCCTTGAAGGAGCAAAGAGTCAGACTTGACTGAGTATGCAATGAGCATGAGTCAGGTCAGCCTAACAGGAGTCTGTTTAGTAGGGTTTCTTTTCACACCATTTGACTAGTATAAATTCCCATTCCTATTTAAACACATACCAAAAAATGTGTTTAACATTTAAACCCAAACAAAAAATGACTCAACAATCACAACTACTTACCTCAGAATTTGTTAATGATTCTTTCACTCTGGGAGACTAAAAGAAATACAAAAAAAGGAGGCTTGTTAACTGAAAACTCAGGTTACTTGTAGTCAGTTCCAAAACTGCACGGAACGGTGAAATGCAAGTCAGTCCATTTCATTCTGATCGGTAACTCTAGTGAGTTTTCTGGAAAAAGAAAACTAAAATGATATTACTGTATTCTTTGTCCAGCTAGCCTGTAATGTATCAATATATTCATAGTATTTTAAGAGTTCAGAACTTTATAGCAGAAGTTTATAGCAAACATATAGGGACTATCAGGTAGTAGGGAGGTCACATTCTTCAAAGTACAATTCTTTCTACTAATTATCAACATATTACATGTGTAATTTCTCACACTAAATGTAAACATTCAAGCTAATTATCCAATATATTCTTAAAGCAGAATAATTCTGATTATGGACTTCAGTAAAGAAAACTTGAGCCAAAACTGAAATTCCAATTATAACCTGCCATATGAAAATTTAAAGTTAAATTGATTTAGTAAATCATAAGCTAGCAGTAATTCTGGATACAAGCACTGGAAAATACAAAAAACAACAACATATCTCTAAACAAATTCAATTTATGTTAAATTCTACCAAATGTGAATGTGGACTTCTTATAAGGTCAATTTATAGGTTTTTAAATTTTTCATTACCATTAATGAGAATCAAGGTTCATGCAATACCTACGTATCACAGCAAGTATATGCCAACAACAACAGCAAAACCTTAAAAAAAACACACACACACCTTTGTTTGAAAATAATTCAAACTTTCAGAAAAATTCTAAGAATAAGAATAATACAAAGAACACTGCCATACCCTTTACCCAGACTCATCCAATATTAGCCTTTCTCCTTATGTGCTTTATTAGTGTTCACTTTCTTTTTATATCAATCCTGTACCATTTGAGAATAAGTTGTATATAATCATGGCTCTTTACAACTGAATAGTTGTGTACTTAAGAATAGGAATATTCTATTACTCTATTAATTAACTTCACTCTACTAAAATTATCAATTTCAGTAAATTTAACAATAATACTTTAATTACCCATAATACAGCTTTTCCAGTGACTTCCTACTATCCTTTAGGGCCTTTGTTTTTCTAGTGTAAGATTCTGTCTAGGACCATGTACTGCAGTCAGTCATTACGTCTCTCTAGATTTTCTCTGACACATAATCATTCCCCATGCCTAGTACATATTCTGAATAGACTGCTCCTAATTTGTGCTCTGATGTTTCTTCATGATTTAGACTGAAATCAATTCTACATAGTGATTATCTTCTTATGGTATTGTGTTTTAGAGACTCTCATGTACCCTGTGACCCTTATTAGTGATATTAATTTTTCTCACTGAGTCAAGGCATTTTCTGATTTCTCAGGTAGGCAGTAGCTATTTTTCCCCTTGCGACTAATAGGCAATCTATGGAGAGATACTAGAAGACCATGTAAATAACCTGTTCATCAAAGATTTCCCATATATTTAGCACCCACTGATGATCTTTATGATTGCTTTATGATGGCTATAAAATGATGAATTTCCCCATCCACTCCTACATTTACCACCACTGGCAGTTTATTGTAATGAAAAATCATCATTTTCTCCCCATTTATTTATATATCTATGTATTATTTGTATGGGCCTACTGACTCCAATTCTTTTAATGATTTATAATTATTTCTACACTTTATGATTTTGATGGTTAAATCTCCCTAATTTGGCTAGTGGGAGCTCCTTCAACTTGGCTCTTATATTATTAAAAATAAAAAACCTTTCTGTCAAAACAAGATATCCCAGATTTATCTTATATTTTCCCTGTGTAAGCTGTGGAATCAGCCATTTCTCCAGTGAGCCTTTGTTCTTTTAGTAGGGCATAGCATTTGAAACCAAGAGCTGAGCATAAAGTGTGCTTACTCCTACTGTTTTCCTGACACACTGCATACTTGTAATCTTCGATTAGACGCCAGACACTGAATTTCACCTTGTTGCATGATGTTAATTTTGTATTTCTATGAATCTTGACATTTTGTTCTAGAATACAGTTAAGCTGCTAGAAACAGTTTACTCCTTCTGGATACTGCTTTGATGAGTTTTAGTTGGGTCTGGAGCAGTGTTCAGTATCTAGAGCAATATATTATACCCCATTACTGAGAAGTCTACTGAATGCCCTGTGAATTTTAAATTTCTCCAGTCTGGCTGCTGTTTCTGGCTGTGTGAGTGCTGGGCACTGTTCTCCATATGGGTAGTTTTTTCACAGACAGTAATCGATAAATATTCTGCTAAGTACTCAAAAGGGAAGCTCTAAGCTTCTTTCTCTAGATAACTCTCTCCTTCCTGGCACTCTATCCAATTTTATCTGATTTCATTTTTTACTTTTATTTACTCAACTTGGGAAAACACTTTCAAGCCACAATGAAAAGAATAATCAAACAAAACTGCCCCCAAACTGACCTGGATGTTAGAATCAGCAGAGAAGGACATTAAAATAATTATATTACATAACTTCAAAAAGTTAAGCAGAGACATGGAAGATGCAAAAGCAAACACCAAATCAAACTTTAAGTCTCTAACAACCAAACCAAACACCAAGTCACAATTCCAGCATTATGTCTGAGATGAAAAAGAGACTGCATGGCATTAGCAGCAGATTAACACTGCAAAGGAAAGAATAATGAACAGGCTAGCAATAGAAACTATGCAAAATGAAACTGGGGGAAAAAGAATTTTTAAAAGTGAAAAGATCAGTGAACAGTCAGACAACTTTAAGCTTAATATACATGTTATCTGACTCTTCAAGGTGGAAGCACAGAAAAAACTATCTGAAAATACAATAGCTGAGAACTTTCCAAACTTAAAAAACACTGTAAACGCAAAGATTCAAGAAGCTCAATAAACCCTAAATATGAAATGTGGGGGGAAAAAAATCTAGGTATATCATAATCAAATTGCTCAAAACCATTCATAAAGAAAATAATCTTAAAATCAGTCAAAGTTAAAAGAAATGTGACTTGTAAATGAATAAGGTAAGTAAACAAGCAGATTTAACACTGGAAAAAATGCAAAAAGGAAAACTTTGGAACAAATTCTTTAAAATACAGGCCCATCTCATCTTATTGCACTATGCTTTCTTTACTGCACTTTGTAGGTATCATAGTTTGTTTTACAAACAAGATTTGTGGCAACTCTGAATTGAGCAAGTCTACCAGTGCCATTTTTCAAACGTTATTTGCTCACTTCATGTCTTGGTGTCTATTTCCAGCAAAAACTAACACACTCACACACCATCCAGGATACACAAAATGAAAGTAAGGCACACTGTTCCTCTTCAGATAGAAGGTTAACAAACTTTAGGGACTAGGTTTCAACTGTTAGGCTTTCAAGTTCATTAACCTTTTCTTCTAAAATGTCTAATCAGCTGTTAATCCAATCTAGTATACTTTCATCTCAGACATTAGTTCTCACTTCTCAATTTAGGTCATTTTTATATACCCTATATATTATCACAGTAAAACTGATATTTCAGTCCCCCTCTCCATGGAGATTTACTTGGGCTCCTGTTGTTAAGGTGTTCAAAATATTCTGTCTATATTTTTTTATATTTTATCTGGTTAAGCTGTACAGAACCACAGAATATAGTATTATCTAAGAGGCTTCAGACAGTAAGACAAAACTCTATAGCTAAAGCACATAGTTTAACAAAACATACCCTGAGTTGTGAAATTGCTGCTTTTCCTTCCTCACTTTCTTCATCAATTCATCATCACTCCACTCCCAGCCACCATCTTCTGTCTTATGAAGACGGCCACTGGAGCCTGGTACTCTCCGAACCTGCTCGTTAGGAAGAGAGACACGGACTGTGGTTAGTGTTTGACACTTATGGTATAGAAAAGTCAATCATATTTCTCTTTCTATTACTTCAACACAGTAAGTAGATAATAATTTTCCCCATAAATAAGTTTTCCCATATAAAGTCACATCCATCATCCTTCACTTGCTTTCTGTTCCTAATTTCCACTATGTCTTTATTCACAACCACTGACTTTCCCTGTACTTTGATAATCTGAGCCTGCACATCATTCAAATCCCTCTCATGTGAAGTCAGATGAAATGTGAGTAATGGATTCATATCTTCAGACATCAAGAAAAAAATGGGGGCAGTTTAAGCTCCAAATAAATAAGTTCAAGATAAAGAAGATTATGGTTTTTTTTTTTTTTCAATTTTAGCTTTTACAATCACAATTTATGCCGGTTCAAGAGGACTACAGCTGTGCAAATGTTAAGAAAAAGAGCAGTTCCCTAACTTTCATCTTTTTCCCCACAGGCAACCACTTTAAATTCATTTTAGCTTATTCTTTTAGAATGTATATATATTCATCTCTCTGAGTAATCTGTTCTTATTATTACCCCTTGATTTTCTGGTTTTAGAAATTATCTATTGACTTCTTGCTACAGAAGATGAGAATTTAACCTTATTATTAATTCCCTACTCTTTTTTCAAGATACACTGTAATTTTGGGTAAATCAATTGTTTATATAACATGATTATATAAACTATACAGTTGAATCATATATATTACAATTATTTTTCTTTCCTACAGAACTTTTTTATTTCCCCTGGAGTTAACATTTGCTTTCTTTCTTTAAAAAAAAGTTACTTATTTTTGGGTCTTTGTTGCTGCATGTGGCCTTTCTCAAATTGCAGCGAGCAGGGGGGATATTCTCTAGTTGCAGTGTGTGGACTTCTGATGCGGAGCACAGGCTCTAAAGTGTGGGTGAGTAGGTACAGCACGTGAGCTTAGTTGGCCCGTGGCATGTGGAATCTTCCTGGACCAGGGATAAAACCCTGTCCCCTGCATTGGAAGGTGGATTCTTAATCACTAGACCACTAGGGAAGTCCTGCTTATTTCTTACTTGTCATATTTATCCCCAGATTCTCTGTTATGTAAACTTCCTCTCACCATATTCATATACATTAGGTATTCATCAGTGTCATCTTCTTCAGGAAGGCTCTCACCAGAGCCCCGCGATCTGACTAACCCCACGTTTGGTACCTCAGATAGCACTCTATCAACCAGAGGACTATGCTTCCTCAATCACATGACTTCCCTATTCTTACTTTAAGCACTTACTCTACTATTAGCCTGGTGTATTTACTAAAGCTGTACATTTCTGAACATAATTTGATTCCATTCCCACACTCCACTTAATAGTTAGCCTAGTGAAAAAAGAAAACAATTCTGGGTTAGAAAACATTTTTTTTCCCTAATGTTCAACGTAAAGCTCCATTGTGATGTGGCTTCTAGAGATGCTACTGAGGTCCTTACGACTGTTGATTCTAACTGTAACCTTTCCCCGTTGTCTGGAAGGCTACAGGATCTTTTCACCTCCAGTATTCTGAGCCAATGCAATGAACACGAACTAGGGCAAACTACAGGAGATGGTGAGGGACAGGGAGGCCTGGTGTGCTGCAGTCCATGGGGTTGTAAAGAGCTGGACATGACTGGGTGACTGAACAACAGGGCCAACATTCTGAGCTACTGTGGTAATGTGCTTTAGTGTTGATCTATTTCCACTCATTGTGCTGGGTACTTGAGCTCTTTCAAATTGGAAATTCATGAAATTTTTCTTGAATAATTTTTCAGTGATATCGTTTCTTCTGTTTTTCTCAGTTTTCCTTTTCTGGAACTCCTTTTACTTAAACGTTGAGCCTTCTCAACGAATCCTCTAATGTTCTCATCTTTTCTGTCTCTTGGCTTTTTGGCTCTATTTTCTGGAAAATTTCCTCAACTTTACCGAAAATCTTTGTAATGAACTTTTTCATTTTTTCTATAATGTTTTCAATTCCCAAGAGCTTTTTGTTGGTGGTAGTGCCATTCTCTAAATGCTTCTTTTCTTAAATTAACAGCTAAGACATAATTCATATAACATTGATCCATTCAAGGTATTATAATCCAATGATCTTTAGTATGTTCAGAGTTGAAAAACCATCTGTACAATCAAATTTCAATCATTTTCATCACTCTCTCCACTTCCCACAAAACATCCCATACCCATTAGCAGTCCTACCCATTCCCTTACAATCTGCTCAAGTCCCAGGCAATCAATAATCTACTTTCTGTCTCTATACGTTTGCTTCCAGAAGGATATTTCACATGAGTAGAATCACAGAATATGTCTTTCAGTTAGCATAATGTTTTAAAGGAACATCCATGTTATTGCATGTATCAGTACTTCATTCCTTATTACTGCTGAGTAATATTCCATTGCATAGGTTCATGACATTTTATATATCCATTATCAGTAGATGGACATTCAGCTTGTTTCCACATTTTAGCTAAGAATAATACTTCCATGAACATTCATGTACATAGTTTTATGTGTACAAATCTTCAATTCCCTTGGGTATGGCTAGGAGTAGACTTGCTGGCTCATACAGTAACTTTGTTCAGTAACTGCCACAAAAGTGAACACACCATCTTCCATTTCCATCAGCAATGTGTGAGGATTCCAATTTCTCCACATCTTTATCAATACTTGCTATTGTCTGTCTTTTTTGTTATAGTTATTCAGGTGGGTGTGAAGTGGTGTCTTCACTGTTTCTCTATGGTAGAAATAAACTTTCCAACTCACTCTGGTAGTTGCAAACAGTGATTTAACACAATTTAGAATTAATTAATTATGTACCATACTTTTTCATTCCAGTTGAAAGCGGAGTACTACTGAGGCACAGACTATTGCTAAAAGAATATATCAAGCATGCTAAAGAAAAGACTGAAAGAAAATGAGTAATATTCATACTGTTAACATAGCATTAGTCAATACACTTTCAAAACGCAAAAGTAAAACTTCTAATTTCTCAGAAAAACTGAGTTAAATCCACATTTACCTTTTTAGCTCTTTCAGAAATGGTTGGTGCTCTTTGCAATATTTTTTCTTGAAGAAATTCTTTATTCTGGAGAGGAAAAATAAGTTTTCTTTTCATAAGAAGTTTTTACTGAACAAAAAAATTGACACAGAAATATCCACCACAATTAATGTGATATAGTAACTGTTTTTATAAAGTTTGAGAAGCTTCTATTCTTCCATTCTGAAGATCCTTTAGTATATTACCACCATGACTTTATAAATTGAGACAAAGCTTTAATGTATTGCATGAACCACCATCTATGAAAAGTTTAACATACGTCCTTTGGGGTTGTGGTCCCACATTTCCCAACTATAATAACATCCTATTTATCCCATATCTTTGGGAAATGAGATGTTTACTAATTCAGTAGTAAACCCTAAAATGAGAGTTCAGTATATTTCACAGAATTTTCCACAGATTTTATTTATAGTGGTAATATTAATTTTTCCTGTTTTAAGTTTTACCTGACACTTAATTTATAGAATAATATATTTATCTTAAATATGAAAGACTGTCTAAATAATGGCCCAGCAATTATTTGACCTACCATCACTCTTCCAGAAATAATCATCTGAAGGTAATGCAACCTCTGAACAGTGAACCTAATGTAGGTGTTGGAGGAGGATCATCTGAATACATGAAATCAAGTGACAATGTCCTACCTTGGCTTTCTGGAAAAACTTGTGCCTTAACAGTTCTGCTGCTGTTGGTCTAAAACCAGAAAAGAAAGTTTTTATAGTTAATTGAAGTGGAATGTGGGTTTTCGTCTTCAAAAATGAAAACATGATTTCTTGAGCATCAAGATAAAAACTCAGTGTACTCCACTGTCCTTAACCTGCTAAAAATGAAAAAGGAAAAGCTCAGTACAAGGCACCAAACAGAATTAAAAACTCAAATAGAAGTTTTCTGATAACAATTATTGTAGGCTCTTGAAAAATTCATTAGTGAAATGTTTCTTTTAGAAGCATGATTTCTTAATGGCTTTCAGTATATTTGCTATTTAATATTATTTCCCACAAAGTTGGCTTTATCTACTTTAATGAAGCAAAAAATATACATTTAAACAGACAAATCAAGAACTGTGCCTCTTGCCACATAATCACCTGTAAGTCTTCAACTTAGGTAATTACATATTCTTAAAAAATAATTTCACAATTTCCTTTAAAAAACTGAAGATTCTAAGAGTAATATATAGTTTCCAAATTTAATCTACACTTAGTTTTTAACTTAACTGTGCAGTCTTACTTCATTTGAGTAAAGGTATTGTTGTCAACTTCACAAACTAGTATGAGAATAAAGAATAAACAAGGCTACACTTAAGAAATTGGACCTGAATGACGCCACATACCTACCATGTAACGCTGAACAAGTCACTTCTCTAAGGTTCAGTATTACTTGGCTAAATCCCTAAAAGCAGTGGTTCTTAAACATGGCTGTGCATTACAAATATAAAAAGTCCCAGGCTGTTCCCTGTAACAGTTACAGCAGAATCTGTGGGGGGCAAACCTGGGTGCAGTTTTTAAAACTCTCCAGGTGATACCAAAGTGCACTCAAGGTTGAGGACCAAGGCCTCAGAGGATTCTCATAGAAATCAAAAGACAGAATGAATGTGGAAGTGCTACGCAAACTCAAAACAGATGTTACCATTCCTACTTTTCATTCAGTCACAATTTCAGTATGTTTAACAGTTCATAAAACACTGTTTCTTATGATTTGTTCCTTTCTTATGGGCTCACTTCCTTCTTTCTAAAATATACTTCAGAGGAGTTCTTTATGTGATAAAACATGACTGGAAAATTCAATTTTGACTGAAAATTATTTCATGCTTACTGGTGAATGAGTTTGACTAGATTTAGAGATTAGGGAATTCTGGGTTAACAGTTATTTTTTCTCAGCATTGTTCCACTATAGTGTCTGGCCTTAACTGCTGTTACCGGGGAAGTGGTTTGTCCATTGCCTGCTATTCCTCAGTTGGGTAATCTGTTCTCTCAGGCCGCATTTAAGACCCTCTCTTGGTATTTGTGTCCAGTAGTTTCATGGCAATGTATACAAGTAGAAAAAGAGGGATACTGCTTGGAATCTAGGACAATAATTCCTTAGCCTGAAAATACAGATATTTCATCAATTCAGAAAATTCTTGGCCATTATGTCTTCAAATGTTGCTTCTGGTTCACAGTGTGGGGTTTCACTGTGTGTTTTTTAACTCTGGATTGTGATCTCTTCAGTGCAAGAATTGCAGGGACCTGAGTTTTGGAAGTAGTCTAACAGTGCAGTTTCTGATTGCTTCTGCCAGAAATAAAACTGGCTTAGTAGTAACTGTTTTACTTTCTAATCCTGTGGGTTCCTGGATAATATGGGTATAAATTCAGACTGTAAACCTGCGTAGTGTCCAAGTCAGAGGACTTGATTATTCAGGAGAGATTTATGTTGTGTTTCTGTGATGAGAGATTTTTTTGTTGTTGTTGTTCTCTGATCTAACCTTTCACTCAGGATTGCATACTTATCAATGTTCTAGCTTTAAGCAGAAATCTCAGTTCAAAATCCCCATATGGGTAGGCTCTGTATCTCATTTTTAGTCCCCACTTGGAAGTTAAAACTCCAAACCAGTAGCTTACTAGACTGAACAGTGTTGCACTGAAGGCAGCCACAGGATGGGTTTATAATTCCTGGATTTCTGGCTTCCTTGTTAATTCTGGCATCTGAAGACCTCCCTTTATTACAAGCTTATCTCTATTCTTGTGCTTTTAAGTTTGACAGATTTATCCAGAATTTCTAGGTGTCTGAAACAGAATTCTGTTATTTCAGTCAACTAATTTGGCAGAAGCAAAACTGTTCCCTATGTTTTAATACCCGTGTATTAAGAAAGAGAAAAAAAGTTCTAAAACGACAGGTTTGAACTTTGCTGCCTATTTTTCTTACCCTTTCCAATATTTCCCACAGTAAATTTTGAAGTCCATTAAATATACTAAAGACATGTCAAGGAAGTCAATTCAAATCTTTTAGTTTTGTTGAGCTTTAGAAAAATCAAAATTAAAAATCTTTTAGTGCTACAAAACTGAGTGGTCTATATACCACGTGAAACAGAAAAATATGACAGTGAGAACAGGGCCCAAAGTTCAAAATCAGGAGTTTTGACTGACCTCAAAGATTAAAGATTATATGCAATAATCTTTAACTTTTATGCTTCTGTTTAATTCATAGATACACATATTAGATGATCATGTTTCTTTAACTCAACCGCCATTCAATCTTTCTTGTGTTAATAATAAGCTCTTTGATTTTTTGGTCTACTTAACTAAAATACCTTTCCAATAAGGAAGAAAGTATGACTATTTGACATTAAATATAGTATTTGCTATTTCTCCTGTTAAAATCGTAAAGAGCATTAAGATATTGGTTTATTTATAACTCTTAAATGCAAATTAAAAATAAGCCCTCCCACTAACTTGGCAGCTCATTAACAAATACATTTATAACTCAAAGAAATTAACCAAGAAATAGTTTAACTATTTGGAGTGCACTGTATACTAAAAAGAAGGGAGAAAGTATATAATTCACTCATTTTCAATTTAGTATAATGGTCAGTGTATATTTTTTCTAATGTTTAAGTTTAGTTCTTTTGAGTTCTTTGCAAACGTATGTATGTATGCATGTGATTCTTAGCCTTCCCCAATGGTTTATATATTAGACGAAGAGGATAAGTTTTATCTCATATTTTACCTTTTTTCTGGATCTTTTTGAAGGCACAATGAAATCATTTTTCTAAATGATTTTCCGTATTTTTTCAGCATTTCTTTATCTTGAACACCAGTTTCCAAAGAAGGAGGATCATTCTGCAGTGTCAGCATTAAAACCTGGGAGAATTTTCAACATAATGTAAACTTCTGAAGATTCAGTAATCAAATATTGTGGCCACAATTTTTCAATATAGGCAACCTCCAAACATCTGAGCAGATTTTGTTATCTGAAAGTTCACATCTAGATCGGTTGTTTGGAAATAGAGCTATTTAGATCTTTTCCAGATAAATAATATCCTATAGACAGTTGGCTTCCCAGGCAATGTGCCTGCAAAGGCTCAACTGTATCAGCACTGTATTGTATGTCCTTTAGTTGCAATCTTTCCTTCAAGTCTTCAGTCCGATTCTTACACCAGCAAACTTAAAAAAAAAAAACAAAAAACCATGGCAAAATTAAAGAGTGTGACTTTGCCAACTTTACCTATTCATAGCTCTGTTTCAACTTGACCCCTTGTAACCTGGCCTTCTCTTCCCGGAACTTGTCAAAAAACTTTGATCACAGAAATCACTGATGATGTCCTAGTTAACAAAGTTATAACCGTTTTAGTTTGCACTCTTCCTACCTTCCCTGCAGCAATTGTCCATCCTGAATCTCTTCCTTCTTTGACTTACATGGCAACACACTATCTTGATGCACAGAGACATAAGTAACAAAGGATATGAAGGGTGTGAATAGGATATGAAGTCATCATATCCTATTAATATGATGCAATTTGGGGTGATTTTCTATACTGTTTGACTTTCAACCCATTTTTCTGAGCAAAAAGTCAAAACCAGAATTAAAAGGCTATCGTCAGAATTATTTGCTATTCAGATTTAATATATATTTACTAAGAGAGGATTACTAAGGTTGCAAGTATTTCTCATTTTGAGCAAATAGGTTATTAACATGTGTATGTCTGGCTACAATTTCAGGAGTCACTGGCTACAATAATAGAAAGTAAACCTTACCTTTCTCCCTGACCTCTTTTCAAAAGTAAGCCATTTCTTGGGCCTCAAAATAGCCTTCCACCTAACAGTTATAAAGAGTAATCCTTTTCAAAGCCTTGTGAATATTCATTTACACCTAGCAATCTTGACCTTTAGGAAAACACCAAGGCCTTAAAGTATAACTAACCTTTCACTCATCAAACATATAGGTTAAAAAATATATACACGTTTTGAATATGGACATACAGAGAGGTTTTTCATACTATCCTTACTGATTTTGTCTCTCTCTCTGTTTTAATGCCTTAAAGGGGACAGAGTAACATTTTAAAGGTTCTAAGGTGCTCCAAGAACATAGATACATGAATATCACTATGACAAAAATTTACAATGGTGCTCACCATTTTAAGGCACTTTGTAAAGCGGGCAAGCAAAACTGTAAACAATGGCTAGAGCTACAAATAGACAAATAGAATTCATGTGCATATTCTCACTTAGATGTCACACAGATGAAAATGGTTGCCAACAGTATTGGCAGGACCATCTTGAAACACAAAAAACTCATTTATTACTAATGTTGGGGACATTAGGATTAACAACTACATTTTGGGTAACTAATCCCTCAGGATGGGGGCTTCCCAGGTGGCGCTACTGGTAAAGAACCTGCCTGCCAATGCAGGAGATGCGAGAGACACAGGTTCAATCCCCAGGTCAGAAAGATCCCCTGGAGTAGGAAATGGCAACCCGCTCCAGTATTCATGTCTGGATAATCCTACAGAGGAACCTGGTGTGCTACAGTCCATAGCATCATAAAGAGTCGGATACGACTGAGCAACTAAGCGCACACACACACTTCTTCAGGATGTAACAGGCCTTTAAATAGAAGATGCTTAATGTCTTACCACAAAGCAAACTTCTATTCAATAACAAAGAAAATAATACATATGTATGGCACATGAACAATTTGCATGGATCTAACATATAAAAAGCACTTAAAAACAGTGGCTGACACAGATGAGTGCTCAATGAATGTTAATGATAATTACTATTAACATGGAACTCTTCCAACAACCTTAAGAGGTAGAAAGGATCATCATCCCCACTGAGGCTGCTCTACACAGGTGACTGTGGGGAACACATACTAAAACGAGACAGATCAGATCCAAACATCAAACTAGTTACACAGTCAGGAGATGGTGGGTCATCAAGTAAGAAGCTCAGCTACAATGTAAAGCTACCCAGTGTTACATACCAAATATTTAAAAGAGATTCTAACTGCTAAAGAAGTTAGAAGGAATGCAGGGCAGAATACAATGGAGAGAATGTCAAGTGATCCCACAAACACAAGAGCTCCAGCTATGTGTGTTATTTACATGCAAGTGGAGGATAAAATGCTAATGTGAATGGCTGAGTTACTGTAAATGAGGACAATTACTATTTTTATAAACTCTTACATTCATATAGTGCTTTTTAATATAAAAATACTTGTTCATATACTAACAAATCTACATAATTCTTAAAAAAAAAATGTCAAATGAGGTAAGCCTCTGACAGAGAACTGAGACATGAGCTGGGAGAGTATTATGGATAGAAGCCTCACCTTCATCGGCGGGTACTTATGATAAGGAGCTGCCCCTGTGGCCAGTTCAATGGCTGTGATCCCAAAACTCCAGATGTCAGCTTTGAAATCATAACCACGAACCTGGACAGAACAGAGAGATGTACAAGATTACTTTTACCACCCAGGAGCACTTTCAAGATAGCTTCTAATATGTGTCAAGAACCACAGAATTTAAGCTGATAAAATATAACCTAAAGTAGGCAAAAGCTAAATTTACTTGGTAAGAGGAAAAAAGAAAAAATGGAATGAATGTCCAGCAACAATGAGGAAATGGTTAAGTATTGTATATTCACTTAGAGAAACATTATACATTCAACTAAAAGCAATATTAATGAATCCTATGTGAAAATATGGAAAACCACTTTATGATATAATATGAGAAAGCACTTAAGAAAGATTATTACAAAATTCTTCAAAAGTTTTGTCACTATTACAAACAGGTATACAATCTATTAAAGAAAAAAATAGAAAGACCTAGAACAAAAATAAAAGTTTGGAGTCTTTTGTTTTCCAAATTTCCTATGTTACAATATTATTTTATCACCTTAATTTTTGGAGTGAAAAAAATTACAAGGGTAAAAATATTTTTAAAGTTGCTAGTATGAATATGTTGCCAAATTTCTCTCCTTTATACTGTCACCAGCATGTTATAAAATTAAATATTTTAACTTTCTATCCTAAGCAATATAGGAGCAGAAATAGGATTTGGGAGTGTGTGGTTGAAACCTAAAATTAAAGTTCCATATTATATACTGCCTCAACATGAGGTAAACAGAAGGACCTGTAATGACCTAAGTGAAAGTTCCCTACCCCACTGTCCTCCCAAGGAGAATGTGCCCTAGGCCCCAAGCCCTGCTTATCAATCAGGTGCAGTTCCTGTTTATTCCTGAGTAGCAGGTTTCTGCTCCCTGCCAGCCCTTAGAAAACAAGCCAATCATACCTTCACAAGGAAACCAAAGGGCACATCACTTTCTTGATACTACAAAGCCTGTCTCCTGTAGCAACTGTTCATTCCCTTCCTAAGTGCAAACCCGTAAGGCATGCAGCGTCCTCTGCCTCCAGGTATGTGTACAAGCAAATAATAAATTGCAGCCAATCTCATCAGACCCAGTGTCAGGTACCTGCTTGCTCAGCCATCTCCATAACCCTAGTGTGGGAAGTCCTGACCCACACTAGGGTCAATATGGGCATTGTAACAGAGTGAAAAGTAGATTCAGTTCTACATACGGAGTTTGACATAAGACATTTATGTAAAACATCTACAGGGAGTTGGAATACCTACCCAATTTTAAAAACTGGATATAATTCATAAATAATGAACAATGAACAGGTGGGAAGTAGAGACAGAAACAGCGAGTATGTATAGTCAGAGATGAGGTGCTAGGAAGCAGTGTTACTTAGCAGTAGAAGGAAAGCCAGGGAGAAGTCAGAGAAATGGCCTAGTAAGTAGGAGAATGAGGAAGCTAAAGATGTGAGTAAAGGGCATGCCAGTCACAATGGCTATCAAAAAGCCTACAAACAATAAATGCTGGAGAGGGCGTGGAGAAAAGGGAACTCTTTGAGTACACTTTTGGTGAGAATGCAAACTAGTACAGCCACTATGGAGAACAGTGTGAAGATTCCTTAAAAAACTGGAAACAGAACTGCCATATGAACCAGCAATCCCACTGCTGGCCATACACACTGAGGAAACCAGAACTGAAAGAGACACATGTACCCCAATGTTCATCACAGGGCTGTTACAATAGCCAGGACATGGAAGCAATCCAGATGTCCATCGGCAGACAAATGGATAAGTAAGCTGTGGTACATATACACAATGGAGCATTACTCAGCCATTAAAAAGAATGCATTTGAATCAGTTCTAATGAGGTGATGAAACTCGAGCCTATTATACAGAGTGAAATAAGTCGCAAAGAAAAACAACAATATGGTATACTAACACATATACATGGAATTTAGAAAGATGGTAACAATTACCGTGTATGTGAGACAGCAAAAGAGACAGAGATGTAAAGAACAGACTTTTGGACTCTGTGGGAGAAGGCGAGGGTGTGATGATTTGACAGAACAGCATTGAAACATGTATATTATATGTGAAACAGATTGCCAGCCCAGGTTTGATGCATGAGACAAGGTGCTCAGGGCTGGTGCACTGAGATGACCCTGAGGGATGGGATGGGGAAGGAAGGGTTCAGGATGGGGGACACATGTATACCCATGGCTGATTCATGTCAATGTATGGCAAAAACCACTACAATACTGTAAAGTAATTAGCCTCCAATTAAAAAAAAAAAAAGATGTGAGTAAAGGGGAAAAGGTCAACAGTTTCAAATGCCACAAGAGAATAAAACAAGGAGCACTGGATTCTAGAACTAGCAGAGTTTCCTTCCATAAGGTTGATGGGATGAGCGACATACACTGTAGTCTGTTTGACACAATCAGGAAATAGGGATGTGGGGAAAACTAGTCCTTCAAGAGCCATATGTAAAAAGATCAGGTCATTTAACTTGTACTAAGGATATTGCCATTAGATCAATCTTAATTATACTATTCCTTAGGTTACCTTTGTATAAATCTTGAGATTAATATGTCCTTTGCTAAGTTCTAGAGTTTGGGGTTTATTTTTAAGCATGATGCCAAGTCTTAAACAAGGAACAGAGGCATGTTTCCCAAAGCTAACCTAGCAGACCACTCGAAAGCGAACACTGCTCAGTTTTTTTAATTTTGTAAAATAAATCACTTTAAAAAGACAAAAGACCCGTACCTGTTCCATAACTTCAGGCGCCATCCAGCAAGGGGTTCCAACAAAGGTTTTCCTCACTTTATTTCGAGTAATGTCACCACCAGTTGCTAAAAAAGCACTAACTCCAAAGTCTAAAACAGAATATAACAGCAGGGGATTAAAAGTACAGTAACTAACATAAATACATAGGAAAATAATATAATGTAGTTATGGTTCTACATACATAGTATGACCTTTTCTCATCTTTCTGCTGAACTTCTTGACTAAATTAACACATAGCTTAATGGGTTCCTCAGTCTATTCCTTTCTACCTCCACACACCATCTCCTCAGATTTTCCTCCTTGCTCCAATTCATTCTTTTCATCTTCCCAAACTGAAACTCTATATCAATTAAACAATAACTCCTATTGCCCCTTCTCCTCAGCCCCTGGCAACAACCATTCTACTTTCTGTCTCTATAATTTTGACTACTCTAAGCATTTCATGTAAGTGGAACCTACAGTATTTATCTTTCTATAACAGAGTTATTTTATTTAGCACAAGATCTTCAAGATTCATTCATGTTCTAGCATGTGTCAGAATTTCCTTCCTTTGGAGGCTGAATAATATTTTATTGTATGTACATACCACATTTTGTGTATACATTCATCCACTGATGGACACTTAAGTTGCTTCTCTATTTTAGCCATTGTAAGTAATGCTCTATGAAAATGGGTGTACAGAAAGCTGTTTCAATTCCTGCTTTAGGTTATTTGGGCTTATATATTCAGAAGTGGAACTGCTGGATCATACAGAATTTTTATTTTTAATTGATTTAAGGAACTGCCATGCTGTTTTCCACAAGAACTCTACCATTTTATGTCCCAACCAATAGTGAACAAGGATTCTGATTTCTCCACATCCTTGCTATTTATTTTTTTTGATAAATAGCCACCCTAATGGGTGTGTTATTAACTCTTAGTTTTGACTTGTATTTTTTCCCTGATGATTAGTGATACTGAGCATCTTTTCATGTGCTTTCTGAACATTTGCATATCTCATTAGAGCAATGTCTATTCAAATCCATTTTAAAATTGATTTTGTTGTTGCTGTTGAATTCAAGGAGTTCTCTGTATATTCTGGATATTATAAGTCTCTTGTCAGATACATGATTTGCAAATATTTTCTCCCATTCTGTGGGTTGCCTTCTTCCTCTGTGGATAGTATCTTTAAGTGCACAAATTTTTAAAATTTTCATGAAACTCAATCTATTTTTTTTGTCTTCTGTTGCCTGTACCTTTGGTGTCATATCTAAGCAATCGCTACCAAATCCAATGTCATGAAACATGTGCCCTGTTTTCTTCTAAGAGTTTTATTGTTTTAGGTCTTTATATTAGAGTCCATTTTCAGTTAATTTTTGAATATTATGTTAGGTAAGGGTCCAAATTCATTTTTTTCCATTGGGATATTTAGTTTTCCCAGAACCATTTGTTGAAAAGACTCCTTTCCCCACGGAATGGCCTTGATACCCCTGTCAAAAATCCTTTGATCATATTGTACAAGGGTTTATTTTGGGGCTTTCTATTCTATTCCACTGGTCTTTATGCCAATTTTTATACCAACAACATACTGTTTCTATTACTACTACTTTGCAGTAAGTTTTGAAATCAGGAAGTGTGAATCCTCCTACTTTGTTCATTTTTTAAAAGACTGTTTTGGCTACTTGAGGTTCCTTAAGGTTCCATATGCATTTTAGGATTTTTTTCTATATCTGGCACCCACCCAAAAAAGTTATTGGGGTTTTGACAGGCATTGCATTGAATCTGTAGATTACTTTGGGTCAGGAAGCAACAGTTAGAACTGGACATGGAACAACAGACTGGTTCCAAATAGGAAAAGGAGTACGTCAAGGCTGTATATTGTCACCCTGTTTATTTAACTTATATGCAGAGTACATCATGAGAAATGCTGGACTGGAAGAAACACAAGCTGGAATCAAGATTGCCGGGGGAAATATCAATAACCTCAGATACGCAGATGACACCACCCTTATGGCAGAAAGTGAAGAGGAGCTAAAAAAATAAAGTTATGACCAACCTAGACAGTATATTCAAAAGCAGAGACATTACTTTGTCGACTAAGGTCCGTCTAGTCAAGGCTATGGTTTTTCCTGTGGTCATGTATGGATGTGAGAGTTGGACTGTGAAGAAGGCTGAGCGCAGAAGAATTGATGCTTTTGAACTGTGGTGTTGGAGAAGACTCTTGAGAGTCCCTTGGACTGCAAGGAGATCCAACCAGTCCATTCTGAAGGAGATCAACCCTGGGGTTTCTTTGGAAGGAATGATGCTAAAACTGAAGCTCCAGTACTTTGGCCACCTCATGCGAAGAGTTGACTCATTGGAAAAGACCCTGATGCTGGGAGGGATTGGGGGCAGGAGGAGAAGGGTTTGGCCGAGGATGAGATGGCTGAATGCATCACGGACTCGATGGACGTGAGTCTGAGTGAACTCCGGGAGTTGGTGATGGACAGGGAGGCCTGGCGTGCTGCGATTCATGGGGTCGCAAAGAGTCGGACACGACTGAGCGACTGAACGGAACGGAACTTTTTTAAACAATGATAAGTCTTCCAATCCATGAACAGGGGGAATGAGTTTCCATTTATTTACACCCTCTTTAATCTCTTTCAGCAATGTTTTATAGTTTTCATTGTACAAGTATTTCACCTCCTTGCTTATGTTAACTTCTAGGTATTTTAATTATTTTTGATGCTACTTATATACAGAATTGTTTGTAGTATTTTTCTCAGGCTGTTCATTGTTAGTGTAGAAAATGCAACTGATTTTTAAGTGCTGACTTTTTATCCTACTTTGCAAAGTTCATCTATTAGTTCATTTTTTTTTTTTAATGTAATGTCATGCTTAGGGTTTTCTGCATGTAATATCATAGAATCTGCAGAGATAAGTTTACTTCTTTCTTTTTAGTCTGAATGTCTTTTATTATTTTTCTTGCTCAATTGTTCAGTTTAGAACTTCCAGTAGTACTACGTTGAACAGAACTAACACATTGTTCCTGTGTTCCTGAACTCAGAGGAAGAGCTTTCAAGTCTTTCATCACTGAGTAGGAATACTGGAGCAGGTTGCCATTTCCTTCTCCAGGGGATGTTCCGACCCAGGAATCAAACCCAGGTCTCCTGCACTGCAGGCAGATTCTTTACCAACTGACTACAAGGGAAGCCCATGAAAGGGTGTTAAATTTTCTCATATGTTTGTGGTGCACTAAGATGATCATGTGGGTTTTCTTTTTCTCTTTGTTCTGGTAATCTCATGTGTAACACTGATTTTCACATGTTGAATCACTCTTGCACTCCAAAGAAATCCTACTTGGTCATGGTGTACCATCCATTTAATATGCTGTATCATCCAGCATATGGATGTAGTGTATCATCCATTTTATATGAATTTGATTTGCTACTAGTATTTTGCTGAAAATATTTAATCAATGATTGTAATAGATACTGGCCCATAGTCTTCTTTTCTTGGGTTAGTATCTCTGCCTGACTTTGGGAATAGGGTAATTTTGGACTCAATAAAATGAGTTAGAAAGTGTTTCTTCCTTTTCAAATTTTTGGAAAACTTTGAGGAAGGCTGTTATTAGTTCTTCTATAAATGTCTGACAGAATTTACCAGTTACACCACTGAGTCCAGGGCTTTTCTCTGTCAGGAAACTTTTGATTATTGATTCAATCTCCTTACAAGCTATATATAGGTCATTTCAGACTTTCTATTTATTCATGATTTCATCTTGTTAGGTTTTATGTTTCAAAAAATTTGCCCATGTAGGTTATCCAATTTGCTGGAGTAGAACTGTTCATAATACATCTTATAATCCTTTTTATTTTGGTAGAACTGGTAGCAATATCCACATTTTTGGTTCTGATTTTAGTAAGTTGAGTCTTCTTTTTTTTCCTTAGTCTACCTAGCTAAAGGTATGTCAATTTTGGTGATCTTCTCAAAGAATCAACTTTCGGTTTCATCAATTTCCTCTATTGCTCTTCTATTCTCTATATCCTTTTCTCAACTCTAAATTTTATTATTTCTTTCCTTCTGCTAACTGAGGGTTCAGATTCTTCTTTTTCTGGTTCCTAAAGCTGTGAAGTTAGGTTGTTGATTTGCTAGCTTTTTTTTTTTAAAAGCATCTAAAGCTACCAATTTGCCCCTTAGCAATGCTTTCACTGCATCCCATGAGTTCTGGTATGGCTGTGATTTTGTTTTCATTAATCTCTAAGTATTTTCTAGTTTCCCATGTGATGTCTTCTTTCATCCACTGGTTGTTAAAATCTATTTGTCAATCTATTTTTGTTTAGTTTCCACAAATTTGTGAATTTTCCAGTCTTCTGTGGTTGGTTTCTAGGTTTACCTCATTGTGATAAGAGAAAATACTTGTATGATTATCACTTAATCTGTGGCCTAAAAAACGGTCTATCCTAGAAAATGCCCCTTGGATACTTCAGAAGAATTGTACACTATTCTTATTGGGTGGAGTGCTTGGCATATGCCTGTTAGATCTAGTCAGTCAATGTGTTGTTTAAGTCTTCTATTTCCTTACATTCTGTCTGTTCTACCCATTATTAAGACTGAAGTACTAAAGTCTCCAACTATTACTATAGAGCTCCTTTTAGTATTACAGAGCTATCTACAGTACCCTTCAATTCTGTTACTTTTTGCTTCATATATTTTGCTGGTATGTTAATATGTGCATGAATGTTTATAACTGTTTATCTATTTATTATGTCTATTTAATCTTTTATTAATATATAATGTATTGTCTCTTACAACCTTTTAAATATAAAGTTTATTTTGTCTGATATTAGAGTAGCTACTCTGTTCTCTTTGGTCACTATTTGCATAGAATATATTTTCCCATCCTTTTGCTTCTAATCTCTTTGTATCTTTGGATCTAAAGTCAGATCATGTTTTTAACCATTCTTTTAATTGGACAATTTATTTACACTTAAAGCAATTATTGATAAAGAGGGACTTACTTCTACCACTGTTATTTTTTCATATGATTTAAAGCTTTGGGGGGGCTTCCCAGGAGGCACTGGTAGTAAAGAACTGCCCTGCTAATGCAGGAGCCATGAGAGACATGGGGTTGATCCCTGAGTCGGGAAGATCCCCTGGAGGAGGGCATGGCAACCCACTCTAGTATTCTTTTTTTTATTTAATGTATTTGTTTGTTTATTTGTCTGTACTGGGTCTTAGGTGCTCCTGGCTCCTCTAGTTGCTGTAATATGGGCTGGAGGCATATGGGATCTTACCCCGACCAGGGATCGAACCTACATCCTCTGCATTGGAAAGTGGATTCTTACCCTGAACCACCAGGGAAGTCCCCACTCCAGTATTCTTGCCTGGAGAATCCCATGGACAGAGAAGCCTGGTGGGCAACGGTACACAGAGTAACAAAGAAACACAACTAGAAACAACTTAGCATGCATGTTAAGTTGCTACAGGCAACTTAAAAAAACAAAACAAAACAAAAAACTTGTTCCTCATTTCCTATATTACTTATTTTGTGCTTAACTTTTTGTTGTAAAATGCTTAAAATTTTTCCTCATTTTAAAAATTTATATTCTACAGCTATTTTCTTTATGGTTACCATGGGGGTTACACTTACCACTCTTAATTTGCATTTACACCAGCTTAACTTCAATAACATACAAAAACTTTTTTCTTTACAGCACTATTCTCATCTCTTCAGGTTGTTCTTATCACAGAACTACATCCTCACAAACTGTGTGCTCAAAAAGATAAACCAATCATTCTTTTAAATGCGTTAGTCTCTTAAATTATGGAGAAAAGATGTGGTGTTACAAAGCAATGCTATTGTGATATCAAGTTTTAGACCAATAACTGTTTTCTGTAATGTGTTACTCTCTTAAATTATGTAGAAAACAAAAAGTGCAGTTACAAACCACTGTTACAATGATAGTAGGTTTTTATATACCCATGTATTTACATTTTTATTTTTTTTAATTGATTTTTATTTTTTAGTTTGTTTTGCTTTAAAATACTGTATTCGTTTTGCTATACATTGACATGAATCAGCCACGAGTGTACATGAACTCCCAATCCCAACCACCACCACCCCCACCCCACACCTTCTCTCTGGATTATCCCCGTGCATCAGTCCCAAGCATCCTGCATCTTGCATCAAACCTAGACTGGCGATTCGTTTCACTTATGATATCATACATGTTACATTGCCACTCTGCCAACTCATCCCACCCTCTCCCTCTCCAACAGAGTCCAAAAGGCCGTTCTATACATCTGTGTTTCTTTTGCTATCTTGCGTACAGGTTTATCATTACCATCATTCTAAATTCCATATATATGTGTAAGTATACTGTATTGGTGTTTTTCTTTCTGGCTTACTTCACTCTGTATAATCGGCTCCAGCGTCATCCACCTCATTAGAACTGATTCAAATGTATTCTTTTTAATAGCTGAGTAATACTCCATTGTGTATATGTACCAAAACTTTCTTATCCATTCATCTGCTGANCAGAAAAAATAATAATAATAAAAAAAGAGAACGGTCGAAAAAATAGTAATGATATTTCTGGGACTTTCTCTGGTGTTGTAGGCAGTGTGGGGTCACTTCCGAGGCGGTTCCCGCTGTTCAGCTTCCTCTGTTTGCTTATACCCATGTATTTACCTTTATTGGATTCTTTATTTCTTCATACTGCTTGGAGTTATTATCTAGGGTCCTCTCATTTTACCTTGCAAAACTCCCTTGAGTATTTCCTACAGGGCAAGTCTAGTGGAAGCATATTCCCTCCACTTTTGTTTATCTGGAAATGTCTTAATTTCTCCCTCACTTTTAAAAGGATCCTTGGTTGACACTTTTTTTCTTTCAGAACTTTGAATACATTGTCCCTCTGCCTTCTGGCCTCCAAAGTTTCTGCTGAGAAGTCTGCTGACAATCTTGTTTAGGACGCCTTGTATGTGATGAGTCACTTGTCTCCTGCTGTTTTCACAATTCTTTTTCTTTATCTTTCTTAAGTTTGACTATAATGTGTCTTCTGTGAGTCTCTCAGAGTTCACTTTAGCTGGAGATCACTGAGCTTCTCAGATGTTTATATTCATGTTTTTCATCAAGTTTGAGATGTTTTCAGCCATTATTTCTTCAATTACTCTCTCTGCCCCTTTCTTCTCCATCAAGGCCTCACATAATGTGGATGCTGGTCTGCTTAATGATATCCAAACAGACCCATCAGGCTCTATCCACTTTGTTCAATCATTTTCCTTTCTGTTCCTTGGAGAAGGAAATGGCAACCCATAAATCTGTTCCTTAGACTTGATAATTTCCATATTCAATTTCACCAATTATTTCTTCAACCAGATCAAATGTGCATTTAAATCATTCTAATAAGTTTTTTCACTTCACAATTCAAATTATTGTACTTTTTAGCTCCAGAATTTGTTTCTTTTTAAGTCTTCTCTCCTTACTGATATTAAGATTTTATTAACAATAGTTGTTTTGAGTTTTTCCATATCTTTTACCTCTCTCAACATCTTTAAGATGGTGTTTTAAAGTCTAATATATCTGCCATCAAGCCTTTTTCAGTGATGGTTTCCTTTGAATAGATCATATTTTCCTGTTTCACTGAATGTCTTGTGATTTTTTTGTTGTTGTTATTGAAGATGGACATTTGAATCTAAGAATGTGCTAACTCTGGAAATCAGATTCTTCCCCTTCCCTGGGATTTGCTGTTTTTTGGTTATTGTTTTGTTTCTTGGAGTTGTTGTAGGCTGTGTCTGTGGCAAGCATTGGCCTGAAATGTAAACTTAAGGCTTTCTCAGATCGTTTCTGCACCTTTTCCTGAGAACAAACATTCACTTTTCAATTTTCCCTGAAAATGTTGCCTTTGTTTTGGTTTTGTGGCCATATCACATGCTTTGTGGGATCTTAATTCCCTGATGAGGGATGGAATGTAGTGCCTTGGTAGTGAAAGTGCAGAATCCTAACAACTAGACCCACAGCACAGTCCCTGTAGTTATTTTTTATTGTCCTAGTCTTTAAGGTTTGGGTTCAAAAAGGGGAAGAGGAGAGAAATGAAGGAAGGAAAAAAAGGCAATGACCTGTTCAAGTGCCCTGGAAATCACGTGGAAAGGAGGAGCTGTAACAACAATGGCTGCCTGTCTCTTTGTCTGCATTTCTGTGATCAGAAGCTACAATTAGTAATCAGAGCAGATGCTAGGATATTCCAAGGACAGGGTCCTTTCTGCCCACTATAGTTCCTGCAAGTTGTGTGCAAGTTGCTCCAAAAACATATGCATAGCTGCCTGCGATGTGGCTGATGAGTAAGAAATAAGCAGCTCTGAAACCAACCAAAATTAACTGCAATTTACCTTCTAAGTCTTGTCCTAAAAGTTTCAAGCAATCAATGAGATGCATAATTTCAAAATAGTTACACTAGACAGATTCTGCCAATTCAGCTGTTGTCTAGGTAGGGAGAAGATTTTTGGTGCTTCCTACTCTACCATTTTCCTAGAATTCTTTCTTTTTTGTTCCTTACCACTTGATTTTGCTTCTCTACTCAATACACATAATTGTGACTGGTTTTGAACTTACTTATAAATGGAATCACAAGCTATATATTTTATTTTGACTAGCTTCATTCATCCTATGTTTTTATAATTTACTTAATGCTTCTGTATACAGCTGGAGTTTTATTCATTTTCATCACTATATAGTATCAAGTTCAAGTGCGTGTGTGCTCAGTTGTGTCCGACTCTTCGTGAGCTCATGGACTGTAGCCTGCCAGGCTCCATTGTCCTTGGGATTTTCCTGGCAAGAATATTGGAGTGGGTTGCCATTTCCTCCTCTAGGGAATCTTCCCAACCCAGGGATTGGATCGAACCCACGTCTCTGGTGTCTCCTGCATTGGCAGGCAGATTCTTTGCTACTGAGCCACCAGAGAAGCCCATTATATAGTATTCTAAAGTATAAATCAACTACAATTTACTTATACATTCTCTAACAAAAGGCTTGGTAATGTTCCAAACTTTCAATGCTTATTAGCATTATGGCACACTGAGGTATGAGTTTCTCTACACCATACATCTAGAAGCTAAAGTCTCTGGATATGCATACCTTCAACTTACTCAAGTGTTCCTACTAGCTTATATTCTCACCATCAGAAGGTGAGATTCTCTCTTGCTTTACACTGATAACTAGTACTGTCAGATGTGTTTGCTACATCAGTCAATACAATGTGATTTCCCAATGTTATTTTATTATGCATTAATTGCTAACTAGTTGAGGTTGTACCCCTTTTACTATATTTATGTTTTGATATCTTCATTTGAGGTTATTTGACTTTTCCCTAATTAGTTCTTTGTATATTCTAAATTTGAGCCCCTTGTCAACTTATTCATGCTGCAAATAACTTATCTACTCTGTGGTTTTGCTTTTTTACTTATTAATGGTGACAAACTGTTCTTTTGATGAACAATAGTTGCTAATTTTACAGGAGTTAAATTTATCAATCTTTTTCTTTATGTTAGAACATTATATGGCTTAGTTAAAATATTCCCTTACCTGAGGACATGAAGATGTGTGCCTAATTTTCTTCTAAAGCTGAAGAAATAATTCAAGGTTTGGGTAGTTATCTTCCTCCTGCCAAACACCTGACTGTTCCAGCAGTGTGGGACCAAGCTGAGATTTTCTCAGATGATCTGCTTGCTCAACAGTCCTGCAGTTCAGCCATTCTGGAGTCTCACCCTGGGGGAGGGGGCATTTCACCAAGATACCAACACTGGAAGGCCTTGGACTCTAACTCTTATCTCTTCAACTCTGAATCTACCAAAAGTACACTTCCACCTCTCAGATGTGTCTTCCTAACTGGCAAATAACCCATTTCTCCCAGAAGAGAGGTATAACTTCCCTAAAGCACATTTATTAAACACAATGAAGTTTCTTGACTACTTCTCCTTGAGAGGAAAGTTAAAGAATGGTATAAGAACCCACAGAAGATGACTCTACCGGGAGTTAGGAACAGTTAACCATAATAAGTAGTGGTTAGAAAATGCGTAAGACTGAAAATGAAGGATGAGTAGTGGAAGATACCTTGAGTCAGCAGGGATGTATCAACATAGTATGTGTGACCAGAGATGGTCCAAGGTACAGAAGAGAAAACTGACTACGAAAACACAGAAGATAAGTAATGCTGTTCTATCAGCCATTAAGCTAAAATAAAAAGAAATACTAATCAGTACCTGCAATCTGTACCGAGCCATCTTCTCCAAGAAGAATATTGCCAGCTTTCACATCTCTGTAAGAAAAAAAAATTACTTATTAAAAAAACACTTATTCTTTGGAGTTACATAATTTAAGAAGTTCAATATATACACCACAACACTGGTAATATTCAAATGCTTTGGAGTGGTCACTCGGCTTGTTGCTTTTCTGGTCGCCACTCCCCTGGCCGGCCGGACAAGACCCACCAGTAGTGCGGCATGGATTCCTCTCAGGCTTGTGGGCGCTGCTCTGAGCAGCATCATCCTTTATACCAGAAAGCTGGCGGGCACTATGGGGAAAAAACAAAACAAGAAGAAAGTGGAGGAGGTGCTAAAAGAAGAGGAAGAATAATATGTGGTGGAAAAAGTTCTAGACCGTTGAGTGGTAAAGGGCAAAGTGGAGTATCTCCTAAAGTGGAAGGGGTTCTCAGATGAGGATAACACCTGGGAACCAGAAAAGAACCTGGATTGCCCTGACCTCAATGCTGAGTTTCTGCAGTCACAGAAAACAGCACACAAGACAGATAAATCAGAGGGAGGCAAACGCAAAGATGATTCTGATTTGGAAGATAAGGGGGAAGAGAGCAAACCAAAGAAGAAGAAAGAAGAGTCAGAAAAGCCACAAGGCTTTGCCCGGGGTTTGGATTATTGGAGCTACGGACTCCAGTGGAGAACTCATGTTCCTAATGAAATGGAAGAACTCTGATGAGGCTGACCTGGTCCCTGCCAAGGAAGCCCGCAGGCTGTCATATCCTTCTATGAGGAAAGGCTCACGTGGCATTCTTACCCCTCAGAGGATGATGACAAAAAAGATGATAAGAATTAACTTTCTTGAATACCAGCCCCTGTCACATCTGACTGTGGGTTTCAAGTGGGGAAAGGAGTTCTCCTTGTCATGACACCATGAAGGTGGCTTGAGAAGATGTCCTTTGAAGAGCCAGTATAGTTTCTGTGCCCTATAGCAGCCCAGGGCTGCAAAGCCGCTCCAATGTGGTACAGTTTGCACACCCCTCCCGGTGGAGGGGAAGGAGGGTCAATGTTTCAAGGCAACCCGTTCTGAACTTTGCTTAAAAAAAAAAAAAAAGCAAAGGGCCTTCTATGAAGGACAAAACGTAGAATGGGATGTGGGCGAGCAAGAGATACTACAGATCTTCAAAGAGCATCTCCACAACCCACACAGACTTCTTCCCGATAGTGTTAACTCTGCATTTTTACAGTGTAGCATGTGTGTAGTTTTTGGCTATTACTGGTGTATTATTTGGGGTGGGTGGGGTGGGGTGGGAAAGAAGGGAGATGGGTTAGGATCATTTTTGTTAAAATTTGAGGAAATGGTGAAACAAAGGAAAGAAAAACTAATAATGATTGGGTTCCATGTCCAAAATATTGTATCCATTCAAAAAATGTCATTGGCAACCTAAATGAGGACTGTGAGAGACTGTTTAAGAGCTGTGAATGCCTGAAACTTAGAAGCCAAGGTATTCCCTGCCTGAGCTTAACGCTGTTCCCAGCAAAGGAATAAAAAGCTACCAAAGCTGCTATTTGGGGGATGGAAACCAGTTGAGGAAGAAAAGTCTTCCTGGAGTGTATACACAGGCAGATCATTCTGTCTTAGAGGTGCTACTCATGAAACTGACAAGAAGACCCTTTCTTTTCCTATTGTGAAGTTACAAATATCAGCTTCTCCATCCAAGCCACTGGTGAAGTATTTAGGGAAGGGCAGAGAGTGGTATAGGAGGTAAGTGAGTACGGAAAGACAAGGCCGGTGCTCATAGGGTAGAAAACTCTTGGAGCCTCTGCTTTATGAACTTTGAAACCATTGGTGGCAGGGTTTAGTCACTGACAGCACAAGTTCAAGAGCTGAATGATTTCAAAAGCCCTAGTCTCAGGAGAAGATAAATTTTCATACTGGGGCATTGGTTCACTTTAAAACAAAACAAATTTTTTAATCCTAAGAATTAACTAAAA
This sequence comes from Aepyceros melampus, assembly GCA_006408695.1. Classification (NCBI taxonomy): domain Eukaryota; kingdom Metazoa; phylum Chordata; class Mammalia; order Artiodactyla; family Bovidae; genus Aepyceros; species Aepyceros melampus. Next base: position 455,316 of record SJXQ01004848.1, on the reverse strand, counting down.
TCCAAAACGCTGTCTTGGGTCATGAGATCCATCAGTTGTTGACATCGTCTTGATCTGCATCTAGAACTCCACTGTAATTTTTAGGCGTGTGTTAGGTTTTTGTGAAAACTTTTGTTTAAATGTAAACTTCATATCAACACTGTCAGTTTTTTGTCTTAATAAAACTATATAAATTTATTTTTTAAATGCTTTAATGCAAAATTACATTAAAAAGTATTAGGGCCAATAGCAGAAGTTTAAAAATTGTAGTCACTTATACTAAAATCCAAACATGGTAAATAGAAAGCTATAGTAACATATAACTTTTACTAGTAAATCTGAAAAAACTCAAGATTATTAAATATTTGACTGAGATAACAGTGGCTAAAGAATGTGACCCTCACTCTCACCTATCTACTTTTTAAAATACACTGATTTTTCTACACTTTATGAACAAAATTTTACAACGATCAGTATGTGGCTGATAACAGGGACTGTTCTATGCTTGTAGCATAAAGATATAATATAAATTATTCAAACATATCTATATTCTTATTAGTAACTAAAACAACTCAAGTAATACATAAATACATTCCTGTTATAAAAACCTAAACTTCACTGAAAAGGTCAAAATCCCTTTTGACCACTGTTCTCAGGTCTAATATTCTCTACAAAGTTTCCAACCATTATCAGTCTAGTTAATAGAATATGTTCCTGTGACATATTTGGGCTTTTCTTCCAACATAAATGATGTTGTACTATCCATTCAAATCTACAACATGTTTTTCTCATGCAATAATGTGTCAGTAGAATCTGCAAAATTTACATTCCTCAACTCTTTCAGTAATCCATTTATTTGATAACCTAGAGAAACTCTCGCAAGGCACAGAGAACGTACAAGGGGCTTGTCTATAGCACGTCTGAAGTAACACATCAAAAATGGCAACAATCTAGAAAGTCAACAGTAGCAGAAAGGTTAAATTAAATCTGTTACATCCATGAAATTTATTAAAGTCAATCAACATGTTATGACTTCAAATGCCCTCTAATACATAATACATGCTGCCAGTGAAGACTTCAAATAGGACAGTGCACTGTGTATCCCACCATTAGTTACACACACACAACATCTTTCCACATACACCAAAAGGAGAGCAATGAATTTAGCTTTTTTAAAGGAGAAGAGTAGGACCAGAGTCAAGGGGAGCAGTGTTTGACTGTCCTGTGGGAGTGGACTCACCTATTTATTTCATAATTAAAAATAAATATAATTAAACAAACACAAGAGAGCCAGACCTTGAAGCTAAACCGAAAGAAAAGTGAGGCTTGGTCATAGAAGAGGCCACATTCGTCAGGAAAAGGAACCAGTGAAAGGACAACACATCATCTCTTTCCTGTCCTTCTATCTTCTTTTCTCCATCTTTAGATAACCATTCCTTGGCAAATAATGAACAACAGTTTCACAAATGTTATGTAGCAGCATCAGCATACCAAGAGTACACAACACTTTTCGGGAATATATACTGAAGCATAAAGAAATCAAGTTACTCAGTATTTTTTTCTGCTTATAAATGCAAGGAAATTATAGGACTTCTTCCCAGAGGGTGATTTACAGTAAAGGCTGGCTCACTTTGTCCTACAAACCTAAAGCCTACACAATGAACAGGAGAGAACTGAGGATATTTCCTTCCTGTGGTGACAAAGACCATTCAACTAAGCCAACCATGAACCTTCAACTCCTTTTTCTGAATGACATCTAAAACTTAAAGGAAAAATACAATGTACAGTTTAGTCACTTCATCCTCTGTTTTTGGCAGCAGGTTGCAACATATAGTGTTAGTACAGAAGCTGATCCTCTTCAACTACATGAGAAGTTGCTGAAGAACTCAACGTCAACCATTCTACAGATGTTCATCATTTGAAGCAATTGAAAAGGTGAAAAAGCTTTATAAGCAGGTGCCTTATGAGCTGACTGCAAAAAAAAAAAACAAAAAACATTGTTTTAAAGAGTTGTCTTCTCTTACTCTACCCAACAATGAACCATTTCTTGATCAGACTGTGACGTGACAAAAAGTGGGTTTTATAGAACAACCAGAGATGACCAGCTCAGTGGCTGGACTGAGGAGAAGCTCCAAAGTACTCCCCAAAGCCAAACATGTAACAAAAAAAGGTCATGGTGGCTGTCAGCTGGTCTGATGCACTACAGCTTTCTGAATCCTCGTGAAATGATTACACCTGAGATGCACCAAAAAATGCAATGCCTGCAGCCTGCACTGGTCAACAGAGTAGGCCCAATTCTGCTCCATGACAATGCCCAATCGCATACTGCACAACCAACACCTCAAAAGTTGAACGAACTGGGCTACAAAGTTGTGCCTTATGTGCTGTATTCACCTGACCTCTCGCCAACCAACCACTACCTCTTCAACCCTCTTGATAATTTTTTGCAGGGAAAGTGCTTCCACAACCAGCAGGAGGCAGAAAATGCTTTCCAAAAGTCTGTGCAATCCCAAAGCACAGATTTTTATGTTATAGGAATAAACAAACTTATTTCTTGTTGGCAAAAATGTGTTGATTGTAATGGTTCCTATTTTGATTAATAAAGATGTGGGAGTGAATTTGCTCTGTGGTGCCCGACTCTTTGCAACCCCATGGAATGCAACCCACCAGGCTCCTCTGTTCACGGGATTTTCCAGGCAAGAGTACTGGAGTGGGTTGCCATTTCCTTCTCCAGGGAATCTTCCGGACCCAGGGATCGAACCTGGGTCTCCCACACTGTAGGCAGACACTTTTACCGTCTGAGCCACCAGGGAAGATAGGCATGTGTGGGATGTGTGGGAGCCTAGTTATAATGATTTAAAATTTATGGTCTGAAACCACATTATATTTGCACCAACCAAATAGTTAGTGCATAGAGGGCAACTCTCATTTACTCATTAAATAGATTTAAATGACTAAATAAAAGACAACCTGCTTTAAATCAACTTATGGAGATAAATGAATCACTAAATCTATCCATCCATCCAACTAAACACTAAAATAAAACTTGGTTATCTCTGAAGAGAGGTGGAGCAGCAAATCAATCAATTCAACTACATACCAAAATAAAATCAATTGTTCCCTCCTGCTATCCCAGCTCCCAACTGCCACCTCTTAACTCTGTTCCAAATATCAGACTTATAAACTAGTATGCTATAACAAAATAAGGCAACTAACTATCCATCTACATAGGAGACCAGTTAAACTATGACACAGTATATAAACGAAAAATTACAAATACTAACAAACATATGTGGTAATATGTTTATTTTGGCATAAATCTTTCTCAAAGGAATCACAAGAAAATGGCAAGTAGTAGTTCCTTTTAGAGCAGGGTACTAGAAGTTCAGTGGAGGAAGAAGACTCTTTTTTAAAATGCTTTAATTTTATAGAACAAGTTTAGATTTGCATAAAAGTTGAGAAGATGGTGCAGAGGAGTCCCCATACAGCTGTCGCTTAGTCTCCCCTATTGTTAGCACTGTACATTAGTATGGTTCTTTCGCCACATTAATCAATCAGTACTGATGCACTGCTATTAATAGGATGTCCTTCTAATGGAATTTGTATGATGTTTTCCTCATGATTAGATTGGTGTTAAGAGTTTGGGGAAGGAAAACTGGGGAAGTGTCATTTTCATCACATTGTATCTAGAGTACATAGCATTACCACGAGTTAGCACCACTGATACTGAGAAGACCTACCTTTTTATCCTTTACCATTTTGTACCATTTGAACTTTTAAGCCATGTATTGGCATTGTTGCTGTTGTTCAGTCACCTAGTTGTGTCCGACTCTTTGCAACCCCATGAACTGCAGCACAACAGGCTTCCCTGTCTTTCACTATCTTCAGAGTTTGTTCAAACTCTGTCCATTGAGTCGGTAATGCCATCCAACCATCTCACTCTTTGTGATTCCCGTCAATCTTCCCCAGCATCAGGGTCTCTTCCAATGAGTTGGCTCTTCCCATCAGGTGGTCAAAGTATTGAAGCTTCAGCATCAGTCCTTGCAGTAAATATTCAGAGTTGATCTCCTTTTTTATTGACAGGTTTGATCTCCGTGCAGTCCAAGAGACTCTCAAGAGTCTTCTCCAGCACCACAATTTGAAAGCATAAACTCTTTGGTGCTCAACCTTCCTTATGGTGCCTCTCACACCCATGCATGCTGCTGCTGCTGCTGCTGCTAAGTCACTTCAGTCGTGTCCGACTCTGTGCGACTCCAGAGACGGCAGCCCACCAGGCTCCCCCGTCCCTGGGATTCTCCAGGCAAGAACACTGGAGTGGGTTGCCATTTTCTTCTCCAACGCATGAAAGTGAAAAGTGAAAGTGAAGTCGCTCAGTCGTGTCCCACTCTTCACGACCCCACAGACTGCAGCCTACCAGCCTCCTCCTCCATGGGGTTTTCCAGGCAAGAGTACTGGAGTGGGGTGCCATCGCCCTCTCCACATCCATGCATGACTACTGGAAAAACCATAGCTTTGACTATATGGACCTTTGTCAGCAATGTCTCTGCTTTTTATTTTAATACATTGTCTAGTTTGTCAAAGCTTTTCTTCCAAGGAGCAAGTGTCTTTTAATTTCGTGGCTGCAGTCACCGTTTACAGAGATTTTGGAGCCAAAGAAAATAAAATCTGTCACTGTTTCCACTTTTTCCCCTTCTATTTCTCATGAAGTGATGGGACTGAATGCCATGATCTTAGTTTTCTGAATGTTGAGTTTTAAGCCAGCTTTTTCCACTCTCCTCTTTCACTTTCATCAAGATGCTCTTCAGTTCCTCTTCACTTTCTGTCATTAGGGTGGTGTCATTTGCATTTCTGAGGTTACTGATATTTCTTTTTTTTTTAATTAATTTTTATTTTTTTAGTTTGTTTTGCTTTACAATACTGTATTTTTTTGCTACACATCGACATGGATCAGCCACGAGTGTACATGAACTCCCAATCCCGACCCCCACCTCCCTCCCCGGCCCTACACCCTCTCTCTGGATTATCCCCGTGCATCAGTCCCAAGCATCCTGCATCCTGCATCAAACCTGGACTGGTGATTCGTTTCACTTATGATATCACACATGTTACACTGCCACTCTGCCATCCCATCCCACCCTCTCCCTCTCCTACAGAGTCCAAAAGGCTCTTCTATACATCTGTGTCTCTTTTGCTGTCTTGCGTACAGGTTTATCATTACCATCATTCTAAATTCCATATATATGTGTAAGTATACTGTATTGGTGTTTTTCTTTCTGGCTTACTTCACTCTGTATAATCGGCTCCAGCGTCATCCACCTCATTAGAACTGATTCAAATGTATTCTTTTTAATAGCTGAGTAATACTCCATTGTGTATATGTACCACAGCTTTCTTATCCATTCATCTGCTGATGGACATCTAGGTTGCTTCCATGTCCTGGCTATTACAAACAGTGCCGCAATGAACATTGGGGTACACGTGTCTCTTTCAATTCTGGTTTCCTTGGTGTGTATGCCCAGCAGTGGGATCGCTGGATCATAAGGCAGTTCTATTTGCAATTTTTTAAGGAATCTCCACACTGTTCTCCATAGTGGCTGTACTAATTTGCATTCCCACCAACAGTGTAAGAGGGTTCCCTTTTCTCCACACCCTCTCCAGCATTTATTGCTTGTTGACTTTTGGATCGCAGCCATTCTGACTGGTGTGAAATGGTACCTCATTGTGGTTTTGATTTGCATTTCTCTGATAATGAGTGATGTTGAGCATCTTTTCATGTGTTTGTTAGCCATTCGTATGTCTTCTTTGGAGAAATGTCTATTTAGTTCTTTGGCCCATTTTTTGATTGGGTCATTTATTTTTCTGGAGTTGAGCTGCATAAGCTGCTTATATATTTTTGAGATTAGTTGTTTGTCAGTTGTTTCATTTGCTATTATTTTCTCCCATTCAGAGGCTGTCTTTTCACCTTGCTTATAGTTTCCTTTGTTGTGCAGAAGCTTTTAATTTTAATTAGATCCCATTTGTTTATTTTTGCTTTTATTTCCAGTATTCTGGGAGGTGGATCATAGAGGATCCTGCTGTGATTTATGTCAAAGAGTGTTTTGCCTATGTTCTCCTCTAAGAGTTTTATAGTTTCTTGTCTTACGTTTAGAAAAAATATGGAACGCTTCATGAATTTGCGTGTCATCCTTGTGCAGAGGCCATGCTAATCTTCTCTGTATCGTTCCAATTTTTAGTATATGTGCTGCCAAAGCGAGCACTACTGATATTTCTTTCAGCAATCTTGATTCCAGCTTGTGACTTCCTACAAGTTTTGCATGACATGCTCTGCATATACATTAAATAAGCAGGGCAACAACATACAGCCTTGATGTACTCCTTTCTCAATTCTGAACTAGTATGTTGTTCAATGTCTGGTTCTATTACGTCTTGCCTTGCATACAGGTCTCTCAGGAGACAGGTAAGGTGGTCTGATAATCCCATCTCTTTAAGAAATTTCCACTTTGTTGGGATCCACACAGTGAAAGGTTTTAGTGCAGTCAATGAAGCAGATGTTTTGGAATTCCCTTGCTTTTTCTGTGATCCAGTGTATGCTGGCAATTTGATCTCTGGTTCCTCTGCCTTTTCTAAATACAGAAAATCCTTTTCTAAACATACATCTATAAGTTTTCAGTTCATGTACTGCTGAAGCCTAGTCTGAAGGATTTTTAGCATGACTTTGCTGGCATGTGAAATGAGCACAATTGTGCAGTAGTTTGAACATTCTTTTTTTTTTTTTTTTTGAACATTCTTTAACACTGCCTTTCTTTGGGATTGGAATGAAAACTGACCTTTTCCAGTCCTGTGGCCACTGCTAAATTTACCAAATTAGCTGACATACTGAGTGCAGCACTTTCACACCATCATCTTTTAGGATTTGAAACGGTTCAGCTGGAATTCCATCACCTCCACAGGCTTTGTTCTTAGTAATGCTTCCTGAAGCCCACTTGACTTCACATTCCAGAATGTCTGGCTCTAGGTGAGTGATCACACCATCCTGGTTATCCTGGTCATTAAGATCTTTTCTGTATAGTTCTTTATAGTCTTGCCATCATTCTTTAACACTGCCTTTCTTTGGGATTGGAATGAAAACTGACCTTTTCCAGTCCTGTGGCCACTGCTAAATTTACCAAATTAGCTGACATACTGAGTGCAGCACTTTACACCATCATCTTTTAGGATTTGAAACGGTTCAGCTGGAATTCCATCACCTCCACAGGCTTTGTTCTTAGTAATGCTTCCTGAAGCCCACTTGACTTCACATTCCAGAATGTCTGGCTCTAGGTGAGTGATCACACCATCCTGGTTATCCTGGTCATTAAGATCTTTTCTGTATAGTTCTTTATAGTCTTGCCACCTCTTCTTAATCGCCTCTGCTTCTGTTGGGTCCTTGCCATTCTTGTCCCTTATTGTACCCATCTTTGCATGAAATGTTCCCTTGGTATCTCTAGTTTTCTTGAAGAGATCTCTAGTCTTTCCCATTATACCATTTTCCTCTATGTCTTTGCACTGTTCATTTAAGAAGGCTTTCTTATCTCTCCTTGCTATTTTCTGGAATTCTGCATTCAGTTGGGTATAACTTTTCCTTTCTCCTTTGCTTCTCTTCTTTTCCCAGCTATTTGTAAGGCCTCCTCAGACAACCATTTTGCCTTTCTTTTTCTTACAAATGGTTTTGGTCACCACTTTCTGTACAGTGTTATGAACCTCCGTCCACAGTTCTTCAGGCACTCTGTCTATCAGATCTATCTATACATCAGCTCCACTGTATAATCATCAGGGATTTGATTTAGGTCATACCTGAATTTTTCCCTACTTTCTAAAATTTAAGCCTGAATTTTGCAATAGGGAGCTCATGATCTGAGCCACAGTCAGCTCCATGTCTTGTTTTTGCTGACTGCATACAGCTTTTTCATCTTCAGTTGTAAGGAATATAATCAATCCAATTTTGGTATTGACCATTTGTTGATGTCCATGTGTAGAGTCATCTCTTGTGTTGTTGTAAGAGGGTGTTTGCTATGACCAGTGTGTTCTCTTGGCAAAACTATTAGCCTTTGCCCTGCTTTATTTTGTACTCCAAAGCCAAACTTGCCTGTTACTCCAGGTTACTCCAGAAGTTATTTCTTAACTTCCTACTTTTGCATTCCAGTCCCCTATAATGAAAAGAACATCTTTTTTCGGTGTTAGTCTAGAAGGTCTTGTAGGTGGTCTTCATAGAACCATTCAACCTTATTTTCTAAAGCATTAGTGGTTGGGGCATTGAGTTGGATTACTGTGATACTGAGGCTTGCCTTGGGAAGGAACTGAGGCCATTCTGTCACTTTTGAGATTGTACCCAAGTACTGCATTTCAAACTCTTTTGTTGACTATGATGGCTACTCCATTTCTTCTAAGGGGTTTTTGCCCACCATAGTAGATATAATGGTTATCTGAGTTAAATATTGGTGTTACGCATTCAAAAACTGTTTTCTAAGCGTCTGTCTTTTTGAAAAACACTTCTTTCTTTTGCTGTGTCAGGTCTCAGATGTGGCAGGCAGGATTTTCACTGTGACATGTGCGTTCTCTAGTTGTGGAGCGCAGGCTCCAGAGCACACATATGGGCTCAGTAGTTGTGGTGCCTGGGCTTAGTTGCTCTGAGGCCTGTGGGATCTCAGTTCTCTGACCAAGGACTGAACCTGAGTCCCTGCATTGCAAGGCAGATTCTTAATCTCTGGACCACCAGAATAGTCCCTAAGCTTTTATCTTAAGTGAAGAAACAGCAATCTCTTGCCAGCAGAACCTATACTTTGGATGACTATTTTTCCTGATAAATTAAGATAATAAATTCATGTTTCCCTCTTCAGATCAAAGTTGCAATCTTTAGAACAGCTTCCAAGAGTGAAAGCAGAGGAATACCATGAAGCTAATTGGCTCACTGGATAATTAAACACCAGTCTGTCCTCACACACAACAGGATAAATTGAACTTTGAAGGAAAAGATTTGTAACTAAATATCTGGAAATCAATGTAATAGTCCTTTAAAAAAAAAAAAAACACTTCATCTCAAAGAATATCAAGCAACCCAGCAGCCCCCAGTTATATCCCCCAACCACTCTTAAATAGCAAGAACAGTAAGTTCTGTTTTTCACAGCTCGATGCCATTTCTCACATGTCACTATTACACCAAAATTGCAAATTGCTTTTAAAATTAAATTTAAAATTAAAAGTACGAACAAGTTTCTCCGGATTACATTTCCATGACTCAACAAATGGCATGTCATGTGTTACGTGCTAAGTTGCTTCAGTCATGTCTGACTCTTTGTGACCCTGTGGAATGGAGCCCACCAGGCTCCTTTGCCGTGAGATTCTCCAAGCAAGAATACTGGCGTGTGTTGCCATTTCCTCCTCCAGTGGATCTTCCCAACCCAGCGATTGAACTCATGTCTCTTACATCTGCTGCACTGGCAGGCTGGTTCTTCACTACTAGTGCCACCTGGGAAGCCCAATAATGGGCACAGTTCGAGAGAAGAAATGAATCATAACAAAGCTGAAAAATACACTACATTTATGCATCTTAAACTGACTAAATATCTACCATTTCTGTTAAAGGTAACCTCTTTAAATAGAAAAAAATATTTGGGTACATAGATACAGAGAGAAAAGTGTAACTCTAATTTAGAGACCTGTTCACTCTAGTAGAAACCTCTAAAGCCTCAGGGGTCAAGGAGAAAACACAGTAGAGACAGGGTAAAATTATTTGACCTAATCCAGCAGACTGATACAATCTATCTGAAATAACAACTGGACTCTAAAGATATGAGAAGTAACAAAATCTACTGAAAACATCCATGTCTGCTTCCCGTAAAACAACTTTCTCCCAACTTTCTCCTACTGAAGGCTCAGTGCAGCTCAGCTAAAGTGTAAGTAGGGTTCTTAGCCTTGGCTGCATACTAGGATCTCTCGGGAAACTTTCAAAAGTCCCAATGCCAAGGCCTCATCACAAATCACTTAGATGAATTTCTGGCAGTGGATCTAGTAATCAGTACTTAGTAAACTTTCCCAGGTGACTGCAATATGAAGCCAATGTTGAGGGCCTCTGATTTAATGTATAAGAGAATTTCTATTGCAACAACATAGTAAACAGATTTTCATCACTCACCACACAGGCCTTGGCCCTAAGACACACCATTCCTCTGTGCCAAATACAAAGAAAAATGCTGGATAAATTAGGGGAGACTACTGCCACATAACTAACATGAAATAAAAAATAGAAATCTTCAAGCTTCAGAAATGAAAAGGACAACAGTAGAGCAGTAAGCCTTGGAGGGCTTCCCAGGTGGTACAGTGATAAAAAGTCTGCCAGGCAATGCAGGAGATACAAGAGACAGGCTGATCCTTGAGTCAGGAAGATCACCTGGAGAAGGAAATGGCAACCCCTCTAATGTTCTTCCTAGGAAATCCCATTGACACAGGAGTGGGGCGGGCTATAGTTCACAGGGTAGCAAAAGAATTGGATACGACTTAGCAACTAAAAAACAACACCGAGATGATCAAGATTTTATCGTTCATTCTGTTAAAGTGGTGTACTATACCCATTGACTTGAATATGCTGGACCATTCCTGCATCTTTAGAATGAAGCCCACTTAATCATGGTGCACGATCCTTTTAATGTATTCCTGATTTTGGTTTGCTAATGTTTTGTTGAGGACCTCTGCATATAGGTTTACCTTGTAATTTTCTTATAGAGTCTGTCTGGCTTTGGTATCAGGGTAATGGTGGCCTTGTAAAATGAGTTTGTAATGTTTCCTTCTCTTCTAGTTTTTGGAAGAATGTGAGAAGGATTATCTAAGTTCCTGTTTAAATGTCTGGTAAAATTCGCCAGTGAAATTATTGGTCCTTGACTTTTGTTAGGAAGTTTTTGATTATTGATTTGATCTCCTTAGTAGAAACTGGTCTCTTTAGATTTTCTGTTTCTTCATGATTCAGTCTTGGTAGATTCTATGTTTCTAGGAAGTTATCCATTTCTTCTAGGTGCTACAATTTGTTGGTATATACCTGTTCATAGTGGGCTTCCCTGATAGCTCAGTTGGTAAAGAATCCACCTGCAATGCAGGAGACCCCAGTTTGATTCCTGGGTCAGGAAGATCCCCTGGAGAAGGGATAGGCTACCCACTCCAGTGCTCTTGGGCTTCCTTTGTGGCTCAGCTGGTAAAGAATCTGCCTGCAATGCATGAGAGCTGGGTTCAATCCTTGGGTTGGGAAGATCCCCTGGAAAGGGAAAGGCTACCTACTCCAGTATTCTGGCCTGGAGAATGGGGTCATGAACAGTCAGACATGACTGAGTGACTTTTACTTCACTTCACCTGTTCATAGCAGTCTCTTAACAATCTCATATTTCTGTGGTGTTAGCTGCAATGTTTCCTCTTTGACTTCTGAATTGGAGTCCTCTCTTTCTCTTGGTGAGTCTAGCTAACACTCTATTTGTCTTTTTAAGAAACCAGTTGTTAGTTTCAATGATCTTTTCAACTGTCTTTTTAGTCTTTCATATATTTTCACTCCTGATGTTTTTATTTAATTTCCTTCTGCTAACTCTGGGCTTAGTCTGTTCTTTCTGTAGTTCCTTAAAAGTAGGTGATTTTAAAGATATGTATCTATATATACATATTTATCTTGCTGTGTTTTTCCACTCTTTCGGCCTTCTTTGATTTTAATTGAGCATTTTATGTAATTCTATTTTTCTCTCCTCTCTTAGCATATTCTTTTTTTCCTTTTTTAGTGGTTTCCCTAGAGTCTGCACTACACATTTACAATGAATTCAAGTCTACTTTCACATAGTACTATACCACTTCCCTCAGTTTTCTTTTAATCTCATATATCCTGGAATGAGTATCATAGTCTTGCAACCCAGAACTGTCAACAAGTACAGATCAAAAAAAAAAAAAAGCTCTAAGCCTGCTCTCTGTGGCCAAAGAAGCACCAAACCTAGCAGGGATCTCATCCCTAATTACACAGCTGGACTATAGAGGCTCAGGCTGACCAACTAGGCCAGAACCAGAGGTGCCAATGAAGACCAGACAGGAAACTTTACTCACTGTCCAATCTACATCTAGTGTAGACAGGTCCATGCTGCCTATACCAGCACCGCTGACAGACCCAGCCAATACCTCCCATTCTTCCACCCAGCAGCTGAGAGTGACCCAGGTCTGGTACCTTTTGCTCCTCTACACAGTGGCAATAGATGACCCAGACTCAGTGTCTCCCAACTCATCACCCAGTAGCAAAAGGGGACCTAGAAATGTGCCTTTCAAGTCCACAGGCAATACTAGAGAATGAACGGGAACCCAACTAGCATCAGGTGGCAGGCCACAAGATGAGCCCAAGGAAGTGTGCACAGACTCACAGGCACAGCCACTATCTCCCCCCTTCCACCTAGCAGCCCCAGGCCTGGGCAAGTGCACTCTACTCCCATGGGTGGCGTCAGCAGGAATCAAGAAGAGAGCCTCAGCAGTGCTACATACACAAAACAAACCAGACCACCACTGCGAGGGCTCTCAAAATCAGGGAAATTGCCTGTTTAAATACATTACTTCAATATATCATTATCTCAACAGGATCAAAAGTCTTCTAACATAATATCCAAAATATCCAAGATACAATTTTAAAAAATTATTCAACATACCAAGAACCAGAAAAAATTCACAAGAAAAGACTTTTTTGAGGGTTCAGCGATTAAGACTCTGTGCTCCAAATGCAGGGGGCACAGGTTCAATCCCTGGCAGGGAACTAAGTCCCTGCATGCCACATGGCATGGCCAGAAAGAAACAGGAACAGAAAGACTGATATCAGCATGAAGAAGAATCAGATGTTGGAACTATTTGACAAGAATTTTAAACCAGCCATCATAAAAATGCTTCTAACATGTAATTTGAAATTCTTAAATGAAAAACAGAAAATCTCAGCAAAAAAATAAAAAATGTAAAAAGAACCAAAGAAAAATTATTTAATGGAAAATCTACACTAACAGAAATAAAAGCTCCAGGAATGGGTTCCAGAGTAGAATGGAGAGGACAGAGGATAGAATCAGCAAACTTGAAAGCAAATCAAGAACATTTACTCAATTTGAATACAGAAAAAAGTAGGTTGAAAACTGAGCCAGAAGGATTATGGTACAATATGGTTCAACAACAAAAGATCTAACATTTCCACCATTAGAGTCCCAGAAAAAAAGGAAGGAAAATAGCTTACAAAGGTATTCAAGACATAATGGCTGAAAACTTCCCAAAATTGGTGACGAAAAAAACCAAGATTGAAGAAATTGGGAACCCTAAACTGGATAGACCTAAAGAAATCCACACTAAGACACATCATAATTAAACTTCTGAAAACCAAAGATAAAGGAAACAATTGCCTTTTTTTTTTTTTGCTATGCTGTGCAGCATGGGGGGATCTTAGTTCCCAGACTAGATACTGAACCTGTGCCTCTGCATTAAGAGCACAGTCCTAAACCACTGAACCACCAGGAAGTCCCACAAAGAAACAATCTTGAAAATAGCCAGAGAAAAGCAACATATTTGTACCAATTCACATGACAGATTTCTCATCTGCAACCATGATGGCCAGAATTAAGTAACATATCTTTCAAGTGTTGAAAGAAAAGAAATGTAAACTACAAATTCTTATATCCAGGGAAAGTATCCTTAAGAAATGATGGGGAAATAAATATATCCTCAAGTGAGGGAAAACCAAATCCAGGGACTAAACAAATTTGTACTAACAGAATCTACCACCATTTGTACAGATAACAATTCTCGTTATCTGTACACAGGGACTGAATAGATATAAAGAGCCAGAAATACTTGAGCCATGAAATGCTACATGGCTCTTCAAATGTTATTTTATTAAAAAAAAAAATAATGTTTAATTTTAAAAGTTATTTTATAAAAGCTTTTAATAATTTCAGAAAATACTCAAGATATAAAACCAACTAGAAAGGAATATTTCAAACTGTTATCAGTTGATTAAGGCAATTGACTCCTGGTAGAAAACTAGGAATTTATTTTTGAAGTTTCCAATTTAACTAGAGCATTTGTTATTTTTTAAATGTTTACTAGCTGTGTAACCACAGTGTATTGGAACTAATAATATAATACCAAGAGCCCAGCTAACACTCAGAGATTATGAGTAACTGTACCAAAGAACAAGGACTAGCCTCAATGAAATGAACAGCATACCTACTGCTGCACTCATCCAAAAGAGAGGAATGTTATCTTTTACATACCTGTGAATCTGTCCATTTTTATGCAGGTATTCCAAACCCTCCAGCACTTCTTTGAGTATTGAGCAATGGTAGCCTCATCCAGGACTCCATTTTTATGTTCTCCCTTTGCCACAATGTGCTTAATAATATCTAGAACAGAACCTGAAAAGAGAATAAAAAGTTTTCAATGATTTTTTAACTCATTCAATATAATTCAGAGCCATTTAAAAATCAAAACACATGTAAATCTTCTTGTAAATTTAGCTGTGTAGGAAAGGAAGGAAAAAATAGCAATATAAGGAAATATAAAAGTTTAAAATTAATAATATGTTAATTCTACTCTAAAACAGAAAGCAATCTAATATCCAAATAGAAGTGTTACACCAGCATCTTCTTTAGACACATCTAATGAGAATTTGAAAAAGGTAATAGAGGATTTTTAAAATCAGCTCTGAAGAATCCCTAGGTAAACCATATCAGTCAATAACACTTTAGCAAAAGATGTAACAAACCAGTTTAGGTTTCTAACATCAGATTAGAGTATGCAACATTGTTTAAATAAAGATATAAAACACACCCGAAATTCAGGTCAAATATCATATGTGTATGCAAACTAATTTAAAGGTTAAAATTATATTTCAGGTTAATAAGTAATAGAAACAAAACAGGTTAAGACAAAGAAAAATATGCAAGGAATGAAAGTAGCAGTTCTCTTTAAATAACAGCCTAGATGTATTAATCAATCTCATTCTTCCCAGGATGGGAAATAATACTCCTACTAAAAATCAGAGGGAGGGGAAACACACCAATATAATAATTTAGGGCTTCCCTGGTGGCTCAGCTGGTAAAGAATCTGCCTGCAATGTGGGAGACCTGGGTATGATCCCTGGGTTGAGAAGATACCCTGGGGGAGGGCATGGCCACCCACTCCAGTATTCTTGCCTGGAAAATCCCCATGGACAGAGGAGTCTGGCAGGCTATAGTCCTTAGCGTCAAAAAGAGTCAGACATGACTGAGCAGCTAAGCACATAATAATTAGAATCACAGAATGTTATCTGCTGCTGCTAAGTCGCTTCAGTCGTGTCTGACTGTGCGACCCCATAGCGGCAGCCCACCAGGCTCCACCGTCCCTGGGATTCTCCAGGCAAGAACACTGGAGTGGGTTGCCATTTCCTTCGATGCATGAAAGGGAAAAGTGAAAGTGAAGTTGCTCGGTCATGTCCAACTCTTACCAACCCCATGGACTGCAGCCTACCAGGCTCCTCCATCCATAGGATTTTCCAAGCAAGAGTACTGGAGTGGGGTGCCATTGCCTTCTAGAATGTTAGCTACCATGAAAAAGAAAAAGCTTGCTAGAGATCAGTAGGATTTCTGGCAGTACAATGGCCCATAAAGATCAGAGAACCAAAACAAAATAATCTCCGATATTAAAAATTGTGTCAAGGAGTCTGAAATATAACATAAAGTACACTGAAAAGATTGAATGTCCATTTCTTGGCAAATGTTTCTGTTGAAAACTTGCCCTGGTGGGTGTTTTTTATTGCACACACTTAAAAAGAAAAATATATCTTTCCAAGAGGGAAAGAAGTGGTCTAGATGGAATTCTTGAAAACATGAGAACTGAACATGTTTACTTCAGCTCCCACTGGAAATCCACTAACTTGATAAGCCTGACAAAAAGGGCATAAATCCAGAATAAAAAAGAAAACAAGAAGATAACAAAAGAGATACATCATTAATTTTCTGAAAGAGAGAAAGCAGAAAAAGTAACTTTGAGTATGCAGAGGGGAAAAACTGGAAACTTCAGTGCCTGCAGAGAAGATGTATCAGTTAGGAATACATAGATCCCTTCCCTTGAGTTCCAGAAAGGCTCAGAACACAAACACCTTAGACCACCTATAAGGATGTGAGAGGTTACTGATGGAAAGGTTTGAACACAGGAAAACTGGTTGAAAGTCATATAAAGCAGAATAATATTCCCAGATCCCACCCTCCCCATCCCAGAAAGCAAGGCAACTACCACGCCCCACCTCTAGCAGGAGACAGGCTGTTTCTTCTCTGTAGACAAATAATGGGCGACTTCAGATTCTTGATAACTTTTTTTTTCTTTTTTCTTGATAACTTTTAAAAATTTTCTCCCTCTTTATTTCTTGGATTCATAAGACTATGATCCACAAGGAGGGGAACTAAGGAACAAGTTTTGTTCTGTTTAGTTTAACCAATCACACATTGACCCCCAGAGTAAAGTGACTACACCAACTGGCCAGGTATTTCACTCTTCTGAGAAATCCAGGCCACATTAAGAACTGTTCAGTAAGAAAACATATATATAAATGCCAACTGAGTTAAATGTAATGTAAAGAATATCTAAAATAAGGAATGCAAGGGGAAAACTCCTACTAGGAATTTAAATCACAATTTTTTCATTCAACAGTTAAGCCATAGTACGTGAGTTCCAGAACTAGGTGCCACAGAGTATGTCCAGATGCACACAGCATGACTGCTGACTCTCAGGGACCTTCTAGTCTGGGAGATCAAAGAAATGGGCAACAAAGACCCTATGGCACATCAAAGTTACCAGATATGCATTTTAAATGAGTCTGAAGCAGGAACTCCTTTTCGAAAATCTTAGGTTTCTATTAATTTCACATCACCCAGTGATTAACAGGGAAATTAAAGCGATGCACATCCCCAGATTATGCCCAGAATGGATATACCAAACAAAGCTATATAAGAAGCCCCTTCTTCCCCGGGATAAGTTGTTTTTTCAGTTTTAGTCTCCCAATAATATGATTTTTACAGGTGAAGGAATGATCATGCCACTAAGATCTACATCCTTAACTGACAAATATTGGTCCTGGAAGGTTCCCCCTTCTTTCCCAAATGATTTCCTCAGTATCTTGCAGCATCTTACACAATGCCTACAATCCCTCCTCTTGAAATATCAAAATTATATAGAATTCTTCATATAAACTAAGAGAAAGATGAAGGTAAAATATGCTAAGCAAAAGAAAACTATCAGTGGATGATTCAAATTAAGATTTAAAGAAAAGGAACAATGAAGGAAGCCTGTATCAGCATTCAAAATACTATGTCCTTGGGCAAAATCTGGAAGAAGTGTTCTATAGGGATAATCTGTTCTCAAACTTAATACATTAAGAAATTACTTAGTAAACTAGCTAAAAATGCTGATTCCTAGATCTTATAGATTGCCATTCAAGAGATCCGACGTAGGGCCCAAGAAGCTGCACTCTAACAACCTAGACTGTCCACTGAAACCCAATAATTTTTTAAAGTAAATGCAAGTAAATTAAATAATGGAAAACAAGAGGGATTTGGTAAAATTTTTTTAATAAAGCAAAAAATTAAAGTGTAGATCATCTACTCCCCAAACTGTCTCACATCTGCCTTCATAGTCTATGGCACAGAACATTTAAAAAAAGTGAAAAACTTTTACTATCCAAGAAAATCATTACTAAACATTAAAATGATATTGAAAAAGTGGTGAAGGAGTTGCTGGTTCAAGACATTTGTTAAATCTGACAATTATAGCTCAATCAAATTAATCACTTAGTCAACATGTTTATTTCCTCAGTTTATTTTTATGAATAAACACTCTTGAGTCCAAAATTAATTCACCCATTTTAGTTACCAGTATTTTTACCAAGTTTTAATCAATCTTTAGCCACTGGGTACTACTTATGTCTTCCTAAGCCATATAAGTTTTAAAAGGAGCCAAAATTTGCTTGCTCTGAGTATTTCATTTCAAATTAGCAGACATACCCTCACTGTTGCTTGATCATCCAAAATCTGTCACTCACAATACCATGTACTTTTTACCTGGGTCATGCTCAGGGTCAAAGAAGTCCCATACTTTTTCCTCTCTCAGAAGATGAAAAAGATGAGAGTATCCTTAAATCACAAAATAATTTACTAAGACAGTGAATTTAAATTAGATTTCTACATTTCTATAGTTCCTCCCTTTTAAAGCCTACAGATTCTTCTCTATCTTTTCCTTTCAGAAGCTTTCTTAATTACTTTGATTTCTAAAAATCTTATATTGCAGTTTGGTGCTAATAAATGGTAGAAATAGCTATTTAGATAGAAAGTGGTTCTAATTCTAAAGATTAACCTTCTATACTAATAAATTTCAACATTCAACATGAGTTCAATATAAAAGATAAGAATATCATAGTTATAAGAAAGCATTACAAAATAATTATAATAAGGCACATTTCAACTTATTTTAACCATGATGTCCTCCTGGTCCATGGGCTTAAGAGTGCCAGTTGCAGTTCATTTTACAATTTAATTAGATTATTAAATTCTATATCAGTACAATGTTGCTAAATCAAAAATATGCATTTTAAATATTTTGGTTGGAAAAGTTGGTATGAAAGGAAAAGTTAATATGAAAGAATGTAGCCTATACATATTTGTGTTAACTCTGGCTATTTATATTTTTAAATTATTCAGATGGAGCCCCTGCTTCTCAATGGTCCCCATCTCTCTCTCTGCTCTAGCTGTGATTTCCTTATCAGATCCCAAGACACACCACTTTCCTCCATCTTGCCTCCACTCACTCCCAGTACAGTGTTCCCTCTGTTTGGGTCTTTCTCCCATTTTTCCCCTGATACCACCTCCACATCCATGTCACCTGGCTAGTTATTACCTGTTCTTCGAGTCTCCTGAAGAACATCACCTCCTGAAGGCGGTCTCTATCCCATCACAGCCATTCTCCCTCAGTAGTTAGGTTCTCCTGATACTTGTTCCCATGATACCTGATACTTCCTCATGGCACTTGACACACTTATAATTATTTAATTGCAACTTTTTCTTATTAGTTATAAGACCCATAAGAGCAAGGAACTGACTGACTGATTCACCAGTGTATTGGTAATTAATAAGTATTTGATGAAAGGCATTTTAACTGAGCTATCTTGACAGTTCCCTCCTATTCAAAAAAATTTTTTTGCTGTGTTTAGTTCTATTTTTTGTTTTCTACATATTGCTTAATGTATCTCTTCAGTTTAAATGTGTTCACTTTAAAACTATAAAAGATTACACTAAAAAAGGTGCAAAATTTTTAATATTTTAAAAGTAAACATTTAGATGTAAGATTATGTTGACTTATAAAATTAAAAGTAATTTTTAAAAGAATTAATGCTTGGAACATATTTGAAAATTATTGCCAGGAAATCTGCTGAGTCCTGCTGGAAAAACTGGGCACCATCCCAGGAAACTTAAGACCTGGAAGAACAGAAAGGTACATTTCAAAGACATCCCACCCAGCTACATATACCATATCCTGCCTTGTGATCAGGACATATACTCACTGAGAGAGGAATGGGAATTCTTTAAAAGCAACAAAAATAAATTTTTTTAAGGCATTCTGCTTATAAGTAGCAGAAAGGATGGACTGGCTTACAGCTGTGGATCAGAGAATCAAGCAGAAAATTTATTCCTATTCACCAGAGGACTTTTTAGCAAAACATTAAAAACTCTGTATTACACATTTTACAAATTACATATAAAGAAAATTATGCTATAGGTGATCAATAACAAAAGATACAAATTACCTAATATTCTCATATCTGTCCATACTGAAAGAACCATGCTTGACCACCATCTTGAAAGGTGGTTGGTGTTAGCAAGGCTTCCAACCATCATATGAACAGGGCCTTTAACAAAGCAATCCAGTTTCTCCAGTGTGTCACTAATGGGATTGAAACAAAAAGGTGATTCTGGCTACACTGAAAAGCATCAAATAACAAGGGATCATTATCATTAATGACTAAAATTTCTTGTGTACCTACTACATGTCAGCACAGTGGTGGATGCTCTACATAGTCATCTCACTTACTCCTCACCAATACCCTGAAATGCAGGAAAGGCATCCCCATTTAACAGACAAGTTAATAGGTTCAAAGAGTTCACCTAGGGATATAACTGCTAAGTAGAAAATCTAGGATTTAATTCTAAAGCCTATAGACTTTTCTTTAAAGCTTCTCTGGGGAAGTAAGGTATTCAATGAGTAATGGTATTAAAATAAAAAACATGGATTCTCTTTCCTGTAATCCTACACTACAACTGAAAATGGAAAATAATGCTCCTATGTTAAATATATATGCAAACAAGCAGCAAAGTGATAGGAAAGTTGGGCAGCTCCATCACTCACTTGTCCTATCTTGCCACATCATTCAAATCCATGTTGAGCAAAATGTCTAACTTATTATATGGCATGGACTTCTGGGTAACCATAACAAAATCTTCAGTCTATACATACTAAGGGTGCACTGTTTGCAATCAGCAATATTTACATTTTATTCTAAGGACTAAAGCAGAAATAATTGTATACATAATAGTGCAGGATATAGAACATAATTATGTTAATATGGGGGACCAAGATTTTTCTGTATAAGAGAAAAGAGATTTGAGTATAATTTTTAAGTTTTAAAGGTCTGCAATGTTAAATCTGGAAAATCCCATGGATGGAGGAGCCTGGTAGGCTGCAGTCCATGGGGTCGCTAAGAGTTGGACATGACTGAGCGACTTCCCTTTCACTTTTCACTTTCATGCATTGGAGAAGGAAATGGCAACCCACTCCAGTGTTCTTGCCTGGAGAATCCCAGGGACGGGGGAGCCTAGTGGGCTTCTGTCTATGGGGTCGCACAGAGTCGGACACGACTGAAGCGACTTAGCAGCAGCAGCAGCAGCAATGTTAAATCTGAATTGGAAATAATAATGTCAAATTATGATTTGTTTTAATATGCTATATTTCCAAGCTCTTCCAAACAGAAGCAAGGACAAAATAGTAGTAGTACTCAGATATCCAAGTTATGCTTTCTGAATACCATTTCCCATAAAAAGGATCAGAGCTCCTTAGAATATTGGCTGATTCTGAGAAAAGCAAAATAAATGTGAACCATTTATACTGAACCAAAAATCAAGGTTATCGAAGATTGATGGATCATGTCAAAAGGGACACCACAGGACGTTTGAAGAGACTTCCACTAACAAAATTTTGGATAACCTGAGCTTAAAAAAAAAAAAAAAAGAGTGTAACTGATTGAAAGGCACTGAATATATGAAAAAAAATCCTTGAGTTTATATAGTAATACTTCAAAAAAGAAAGCATCACTCAATGGGAAAAAAGAAAAAAGTCACTGGCAGTGATTATTGAACTAATTCTTTACTGTGAAAATTGGTCCTTAAATTTATCTTGTCTAAAGTGTCGCCCACAATGCGTGAAACCCGGGTTCGATCCCTGGGTTGCGAGGATCCCCTGGAGAAGGAAATGGCAACCCACTCCAGTATTCTTGCCTGGAAAATCCCATGGACAGAGGACCCTGGTAGACTACAGTCCATGGGGGCCGCAGAGTCAGACATGACATAACTGAGCAACTTCACTTTATTTCAGTAGGAATCACAGTATAGAGTAATCAAAAAGTCCCAGTTAATAAAGGAAAGTTCCTTTACAGTGAAGAATGCCACTTTATAAATGTTAATAAAAAGAAAAAGAAAAAATTACCATTCTGCAACCTCTGACAAAATAACTGACTCAAACAAGGATTAATAATGGATATTAAAAATCATTAGATCAAAGACTTGGGGAACTGGATACTCAGAGTGCCAAAGTATCATCCCAAAGACTACTCGTTAGCTGCAAAGGGAAATAAAGCCAACTTTTCCGTGGAGAGGCCTGGCTGTCATAATTTTCAGCAATCAAAATCAACATCACTATTAAAGATACAATCAGACAGCAAATACTACTTCTTTACATGATGCAATATGAAGTACAAAGCACCACCACTACAAAATACTCTGTCCAAATAATCCTTTAGGTCTAATTTTTAATTTGTAGGAAACAGAGGAATATAAATCAAGTTAAACATCACCAGGAAGAAATAACCAGATAAACCCAGAATGTGGAACATACTATAAGATAGACCCTTCAAACCAGCCCTTTCATAAATTTATGAAATGGAAGAGAGAAAGTAGGAGGGAACCATCCTAGATTGAGAGAAATTGAAGAAGCATGACAACCAAATGCAACATGTGACTTGTCTCACCTTGTACACTAGTATTGTTAGATACTGTAATCTCAGTATCTCCTCAAATGCATGTCCATGAAAACCAAACCAAAGAAAAAATTTGCATTTACTTTCCAAACCATGCAAGTTGGCATTTCACTGTACTTTACTCACCTCCGCTTAACAGCTTCATGACTAGCCACAGCTCATCTTTTACCACAAAAGTGTGTAGTAAGACACAATATTAGGATGATGGCACTGACTCATGGCTTGAATTTCTTTCTACAAAGAAGAGAAAACATGGTAATTCATTATATGCAAGCCTAAAACAACATTAGAATGAATTCCAAAGACTATGTCACAACCTTTTTAGGATTTTCATGGTTCTGATCTCTTCAAGAATGGTTAAACCAAAAAGCCACTTGGTTTCCCTCAGTCCATTCCGATTCCTACTCCTTTCACTCATTAAACCAGTAATCTTTGAAACCAGAAACGTACTATTTATCACACCTTGGCAGAGTACCACAGAGGCCTCCAGTGGGACACATTTTTTACTTCAAGGTGTCCCTGAAGAAATCTTGGGAAATCAGGTTTTACAGTCACAGAGGATAATTACTAATAAACGGAGAGTGGTTTTTTGTTTGGCGCTTTTTTCCCCCAAAGTAGTTTCATCTCATTTTTGTGAAATGATTAACAATTCTCACTTTAAAGAGGTCACAAACTAAATCAAAAGTAGAAACCTGAGCCCAAAGTCTAAGCTTACACTATTCTCAGTTAATGAATTTAAATTAGATTTGGTGTGATAAGATGCCTTACAGAAGTCCTGTGGTCATGGCCCTGCGTTCTCTCTCCATTATTCCCACTGCCTTCACTGAAGCTATCCTCAGCACACCCCAGTCCTACCACAGCAACTTCAAGTGAGCCATGCTGCTTCTAATTATGCACATTTAACCCGACTGTTCCCTCTGCCTAAAGTACACTTCCCTCAGTTTCATCCAGCTAAAAACACCAAATCACCCTGCCAATCTCAGCCAAAATACCACTTCCACCCAGCTTCCCAGGTTTAGTGACATGTCCCTTCTCTTGGCTTCTAAGCTCTGTGCATATCTCCTTACATTACAGCACATACGTCTAGATAGAAAACTGGATGCTTATGTGCCTGTCCCCCCCTGTGGAACTGGGAACTTCAACCACGCAAAGACTTAGAAGTGGATTCCTACACATGGTGGGAATTACCATACCATACTTAGTTGCCTGTTTATTTTTCTGCATCCCTCACAAAACTCTTAAGCTCAATGAGAGATCAGACTCTGTATTACCAGCACTCATCATTGTGCTTGGCACACAGTGTATCCTCAATAAACATTTGCTGAATGAGTGAAATCCTACAGCACTTTATACAGCTTTTTACTTATCGATATACTTGCCCTATACCCTTGGTATTTGTTCAGTAAGATCAACTGTGTAAAAGTTGCTCGAAATCCCTGATTCATAAGAAGTGTTCAACGAAAGGGATTCCTTCTCATCTTCTCTACGCGAATGTAAGTTCTTTTACAGCAAGGACTTTGTTGTGTGCATTTTTGCTACCCACAAGGTACTAGAAGTCTTCTGTACTAAAAGCTAAGCAAATACAGAGGATAAGGAAGAGGAACTAAAGTAATAAACACCTGCCTACTGGCAGTTATATAGGACTTGAATAGATAAGATATGTACACATAAGAGGTAATGTACAGGACAGCATATACATGCCAAATGAGGTAAATGTTACAAGAATTCCAGAGGAAAGAACAGTTAAGGCAAGAAGTCTTCACAGAGTGGGTGGGAACTGTTTGTGTTTTACAGGATGTGGGATATTATAGCAGTACAAGGTGCAAAGCACATAAAATTACAGAAAAAAAGAAAAGGATGAAATAGGCAAGACAGATTTTAGACACAGGAGTAGACCTGTCTAAACACAGGTCATGCTTTCAACAGAAATTTACCAAGTGCCTACCTTATGCCAGGTGCAGTACTAGTATAATGAAGAACCTTCACGAAACTTACAGTCTGGTGAAGAAGTTAGAAAAATACTAATTTACAATACATATGAATAAAGTCTGATAGAAGAAGTACTAAATACTATATGATTTCACTGAAGAGGTGAATCATCCAAAATTAGGAGTGACAATCAGGGAAACCTTCCTATACAAAGTTTTACTACATTGACATTACAATCCTGTTGCGTGCTTAAGCACTCAGTTCAGTTCAGTCACTCAGTCGTGTCCGACTCTTGCGACCTCATGAACCGCAGCACGCCAGGCCTCCCTGTCCATCACCAACTCCCGGAGTTCACTCAGACTCATGTCCATCGAGTCGGTGATGCCTGCCATCCAACCATCTCATCCTCTGTTGTCCCCTTCTCCTCCTGCCCCCAATCCCTCCCAGCATCAGAGTCTTTTCCAATGAGTCAACTCTACACATGAGGTAGCCAAAGTATTGGAGTTTCAGCTTCAGCATCAGTCCCTCTAGTGAATATTCAGGACTGATTTCCTTTAGGATGGACTGGGTGGATCTCCTTGCAGTCCAAGGGACTCTCAAGAGTCTTCTCCAACACCACAGTTCAAAAGCATCAATTCTTCAGCGCTCAGCCTTCTTCACAATCCAACTCTCACATCCATACATGACCACAGGAAAAACCATAGCCTTGACTAGACAGACCTTTGTTGACAAAGAAATGTCTCTGCTTTTCAATATGCTATCTAGGTTGGTCATAACTTTTCTTCCAAGGAGTAAGCGCCTTTTAATTTCATGGCTGCAGTCACCATCTGTAGTGAGCTTGGAGCCCAGAAAAATAAAGTCTGACACTGTTTGCACTGTTTCCCCATCTATTTTCCATAAAGTAA
This sequence comes from Aepyceros melampus, assembly GCA_006408695.1. NCBI lineage: Eukaryota > Metazoa > Chordata > Mammalia > Artiodactyla > Bovidae > Aepyceros > Aepyceros melampus. The sequence goes on along the minus strand of SJXQ01004848.1, from coordinate 430,152 downwards.
TGGGACCAGATGCCATGATCTTCGTTTTCTGAATGTTGAGCTTTAAGCCAACTTTTTCACTCTCCTCTTTTACTTTCAACAAGAGGTTTTTTAGATCCTCTTCACTTTCTGCCATAAGGGTGGTGTCATCTGCATATCTGAGGTTATTGCTATTTCTCCCAGCAATCTTGATTCCAGCTTGTGCTTCTTCCATCCCAGCGTTTCTCATGATGTACTCTGCATATAAGTTAAATAAGCACGGGTGACAATATACAGCTTAAGTGCTCAGTTGTGTCCAATTCTTTGCGACCCCATGGACCATAGCCCACCACGTTCCTCTGTCCATGGGATTTCCCAGGGAAGAACCCTTGAGTGGTTTGCCATTTCCTACTCCAGGGGATCTTCCCAACTCAGGGATGGAACCCACCTCTCTGCACTGAAGGAGGACTCTTTACCACTGAGCCGTAGGAAAGGCCGACATTAAAATAGGAAAAATAAATATGTTTTTATGGGTTTTCATTGTTTAATTACCTGGGACCGTATCTTAAGTCCCAGGTAATTATAACTGTGTTCAAGAATTTAGGATTCAACACATACCCCAATGTTTACTGTACCACTGTTTATAATAGCCAGGACATGGAAGCAACCTAGATGTCCACTGACAGATGAATAGATAAAGAAATTGTGGTAGGCCTTCCCTGGTGGTCCAGTGGTTAAGAACCTGCCTTCGAATGCAGGGGACATGGGTTCAATCCCTGGTCAGGGAACTAAGATGCCATATGGCACAGGCTAATTAAGCCTGCATGCTGCAACAAAGATCCCATGTACCTCATCCTGACTCAAATTTCCCAGCAGCTTCCTCAACACTCGTGCTTCCACTGCTAGTCATGAAAATGCTTTCCTGCCAGTCCTATATGTCTGCTAGTACCAGATCTTTGTCTGCAATTTTTAGTGCTCCACCTCAGGCTTTCTAAAGTCAGGTTTTAATGACCATTGTTCACTCCTTTTTTAAAACTCATTCATCTTGATCTCTATTCTTTGCCCTCTGGCTTTGTTTTTTCTTTTTTTTTAATTTATTTATTTCTTAATTAAAGGTAATTCCTTTACAGAATTTTCTTGTTTTCTGTCAAATATCAACAAGAATCACCCATAGGTATATGTATATCCCCTCCCTCTTGAAACTCCTTCCCCATCCCACCCCTCTAGATTGTCACAGAGCCCGTTTGAGTTCCCTGAGTCATATAGCAAATTCCCACTGGCTATCTATTTTACCTATGGTATTGTAAGTTTTCATGTTACTCTCTCCATACATCCCACCCTCTACCATGACCATCAGTCTGTTCTCTAGGTCTGTTTCTCCACTGCTGCTAAGTCGCTTCAGTTGTGTCCGACTCTGTGTGAGCCCACAGACGGCAGCCCACCAGGCTCTCCTGTCCCTGGGATTCTCCAGGCAGAACACTGGAGTGGGCTGCCATTTCCTTCTCCAATGCATGTAAGTGAAAAGTGAAAGTGAAGTCGCTCAGTCGTGTCTGACTCTTCGTGACCCCATGGACTGCAGCCTACCAGGCTCCTCCATCCATGGGATTTTCCAGGCAAGAGTACTGGAGTGGGGTGCCATCGCCTTCTCCACTGCTGCCCTACAAATAAATTTTTCAGTGCAATCTTTCTAGATTCCATATATATGTGTTAGTACACAAGATATTTATCTTTCTCTGACTTACTTCACTCTGTATAACAGGCTCTAGGTTCACCCACCTCATTAGAACTGACTCAACTGCATTCCTTTTCATGGCTGAGTAAAATTCCATTGTATATATATATACCACGGCTTCTTTATCCATGCATCTGTTGATGAACACTAGGTTGCATCCATGTTCTAATTACTGTAAATAGTGTTGTAATCCCCCTGGTTTTCTAATTACTCTAACATAGTTGATTTTCTTTCACTTCACACTACTGAGTCATTCCTCAAGTACTGTTAATTCATTCATTCATTCAGAGTGAACAGTCTCTGCCATCATAAAGTGCTCACTCTAGAACTAACAACTTTTCGATCTATAAAATCTTGACAGAACTTGTGTCTTTCTTTCCATTGTCATTCCCTGAATTTAGAGTCTCAATATCTTTTTGTGCAATCCAGTGTTCCTCAACCTATGAGATGCAACTCATATGGGTCATGAAACAAACTTAGTGGATCACATTAAAAAATAAGACAAAAATAGGATAAAAAATCAGAGTGCGTTCCACATAATAAAGAAGTGTTTTATGAAAAGTCTCAGTTACATTAATGTATATAATATATATTTTATCAACATATTCATAACATTATTAGATAATATGCTACCCTTTGCTGATTTTACACCCCTGATCAGCAGGGTCTCCATCTCTGCTGGAGATGGTCTCCAAGTCTTCAAAGTCTTCCCAGCCCGGGTGGCCCAGGACACAAACATCTCCACCTTCATAACTGGGAGTTCCTTCTACCTTGTACTTCAACATAGTATTCAAACTTTTCCGAGGCGTTGTCACACTCTTCCATGTACAGCAGACAAGAACCTTAACTCTTCAACCAGATTGTGAGCTTTATGATAGAAGAAAAGACATTTTAAGCCTCTTAATGGTCCCCTCAGATGTTTGTCCAGTGAATCTAATCCAGGCATTTATCAGAGGAGAGAAAAATCTCAATCATCTGAATTCTATGCCTTTCCTAGAGTCTGTGAGTAAAATCTCTGGAGAAAATAAATGTAGTACTATCTGACAGCTGATTTTATGATCACGCTTTTTGCAAACGTTGTCAGACAAGAAAACATTTTGACAAGAGAAAGGAGTAATATACTGCCTCCTCACTAGTAACTGTCACACACAATACACACCTGTAATTGGTTTACATCAGTACTCTCTGGAGAGCCCAGAGCATCCTTTCTGCATTATAATGAAGACAGTTTAAAAAAAAAAATCTTACAATCATAACATCAAAAGTTGAGTATGCTGAGCTGATAATTTTTTTAAAAGATAAATTGAAGGCCTTTGTATCTTTTAGATACAGAGCCACTGGCACTTAGATCTCAAGTCTTAACACTACCACAAATACCACAAATCAGGCATTCTTTATATTTTTGATGCTTGTTCAGGGCTGAGTAGAATCCTACCTGCATATGCACCAATTATTTTAAGAAAGCCAATTACTTTAAAGTCACTTTAAATGACTTTCCCCCATCTTTATTATTTGTTGATTTGCAAATACTATATACGCAATGTAAAGATTTCTGAAATATGTGGACAAATTTTATAAAGGTCTAACCAATTTCTTTCCTTTTACTAAGCTATATCAAACTTGCATTCCTCTAAAAGTAAGGCCCTAGTGTAATAATACAAATATTACTTTCAAGAATGTCAAATGATATTTGAGAAGAGATGCTCTTTACACTTTTGAACTAAGACTTAATCATTTTATTAGTATTTTATGAAGTTAAAAAAAATAGTAGACTTGAGTCATAAAACCTGATTTTTTTAGTCCAGACTCTGTTGCTTACCATGATTTAATTCCCTCATCTAGAGTAGAGCTACTACCTATCTCAGAGATGTTTATGAGGTTAAAGTACACTTTAATGCCTAGTACTGAAAAGGTGTTTGCTATTACCGTCATATGAACTTAGTCAAGTTATTTAAACTTTGAGCCTTATTTGCTTTAGTCATAAAGTAGTAAATAATAGGACTTTCATTCTTCTTTATACCATCCTTTTGGATTATGAAAAGTAACTGGCAAATGATAGGAATTCATATTGGACTTTCTCAAATTCCAGTGTTAATATATGGATTAAAAATACTGTTTTTCTTTAATAAGAATTAGTTTACAATTTAGGCATCTTTTATGGTCACTGCAGTTCACATGTCTAAGTGATGCTCTAAGGTCCTTGCTGGCAGCTATAAGCCCAAGTTCACCACATAGTATTTCAATCAGCATCTCCTTCCAAGTATGTGGCTCTCACCAAACGGCTCAAGATCACTCTAGCAACCGAATTCTTCAGCTTCTGCATATGCACTACCAATTCCTGAAGAAATACAACTTGCCTCATCTGCTGAAAGTTCAATATATAATTATATTATCTCTATTTCACAGTTATACTACAAATTAAACCCAATCTGGGACAATGGGAAAAAAATTCTGGACTGACAAATCATCCCAGTCCTAGTTTCTGCCCTTTCTACTATAACTGTGCATGATCTTAGAGAAATAAATTAACAATTTAACAATATTAGTTCACATTTGAATGGTGGTTTATTGTTTTCCAGTACTGTATCATTTGATCTTCAAAAAAAACCTCATGAGGTATACAAAGCAGAAGCAGATAGATATATTTCCATTTTAAGCCAAAGAAGTTGAGGATTTGAAAAATCAAATGATGTGGAAAAACTATCTTATTTCGCTTGCTGAATACTTCCTACATACTTAAAACTACTCTAGGTGTCATGGAGTATAAAAGAACTGCAAAACAATCCCTGTGTTGATGGTTCTTAACACGCAGAAATCTCATACAGCTGTAGGTTCTTGGGGCCCCCTTTCTTCTCCCTGACCCCTGGAGGAGCCAATGCTGCTAGGTCATTCTATTTCTCATCCTGCATCAATGGTCAGAATGCAGATTCGTTCCTAAGGAAAAGGCCAAAGCCTTTTAAAGGATGCTCCATTTGACCCAGGAATCCCAACTGCATGATACTATTTTAAAAAGAGAAAGAAGTAAGCAAGCATTTTTTATAACAATAAAGAGGACACAAAAATCATTCAATACCAGAGAACAGGTTAGATGAAATGTTCAACAGAACACTACATACCTACTGAAAACCATATTCATATTTACAGTCAGAATTCTGATAAATTTTTTAAAGACAAGAAAAAGTATATGATATTATCATCATAAAAATACAAAGATGACTAAATGTGCACTTATAACACATTTAGTGTCAGTCTCAGAATGAGAGAACTGTAACTAATTTTCTTCCTCTCTAGTTACTTGGCTTTTATGAATTTTACAATAAGCAATATTTATTAATGAAGAAATCACAAGTTTATTTTGAAAAAAGTAAAAAACTTCAAGTTATTTCCCACTCTAACATGAATATATAAGAAATATAAGAAGTGCATACCAGGAGTTCATCCATGCTAGTCTGACATTTCTCAAGGTTTATCCGTTTGATTGCCACTTTCTCCTTTTTAGGGGCACAATATGCTGCTTGGACCACAGCCGTTGCTCCACTCCCTAAAGATAAATAAATAAAATGAGTAAATAAAAAGAGGCAGTGATTAAAACAAGACATTTCTGACTCCTACACAATTTAAGGGCACACAATTTAAACAAAAGAATAATTCTTAACTTGTTCTTAACACTCAACAACAGATGTAGAGAAACACTCTGAAAAGTAGGGTGTCAGTAAAAGCAAAAGACTTGACCATTCATAGAATTATCAATAAATACCAGCACACACATAGTGAAATAAAAATCATTAGACTTTTAGAAGTTCTAGAATATTTTAGTATAGGCTCACATTCCCTGCTCTTCTAAATACAACTAAATATCGTAGAAATAATTCAACAATCATAAAGATAATCTGAAACAGACAGTCAGAAAGGTAGAAAGAAGTAGATGGACTGGCTAGGATCCTCAGGATGTGCAGAAAAGCATTATTGTGAGTTCCCTGGGTTTTTATTTTATCTCCTACCTATCCGTGTACAAGTAGACACCAGAAGAGCCTGCCTCCCAGAACCACCAAACAGGATAGAAAGACAAACAAACAAACAAATGCGAAACATCCTTTCTGGACGAAGTACTGTGAAAGGGGAAGCTCAGTAGCAATCCAGAAGATATATTTCTCAATCCCCATCGGGACAACCCAGCCAGTCCACAGCATCAGCATCAGCAGCGTCTGCACCCCACACCCAGAGAACAGTAGACCAGATTCACTAAAGGGACAACTAGTTCCCTGTCCCACACCCGGGGTCGGGGGTGGGGGGCTGGGGGAACTGAACAGACACCCACCAGTCAGTCCAGGTAACATCTGTAGAGATTAAACAGGAGTCCCTGCGCGGCCAGAAGAGTAAAGCAGAGGAAAACAGCACTGCCGGAACTCTGAAAACTCAATTATCACAGGAATTACAGAGCTCACAAAAGTAGGCCAGGACTTATACACTAAACCCAAGCAGAGTAACTGCCTACTAAAATAGAAATTTTAAATAGGATCAGGAGTCTCCTAACATTAATATCCTAAACGTCCAGAATATAATTTAAAAAAGAAAATCACACTGTCACAACAAGAGCCAGGAAAAATACACTTGAATGAGAAGACAATCACACTGATGCAAACACCAAAATGAATCAGCAGGTGGAATTTCTGACAAGAATTTTAAAGCAGCCATCACAAAAATGCTTCAATAAACAGTTAAGAATTATCTGAAAACAAATATTAAAAATATAAAAATCTCAACAAAGAAGGAAGTTGTTTTTTTTAAGTACCAACTGGAAATTACACAACTGAAACATATAATTTCCAAAAATAAAAAAAAAAAAAAAAACCTTGCTGGGAAAGCTCAATAAAGAAATAAAGATAACATAGGATAAATTTAGTGAACTTGAGGATAAAGTCAATAGTTTTATCCAATTTAAAACAGAGAGACTAAAAAAAAAAAAAAAAAAAAAAAGGAACAGAGCCTCAGGGAGAAGTGGGATAATAGTAAAAACTCTAAAATCCCTGTGGTAAATAGAATGATTAACCAACCCCCTCTCCAAAGATAACCACATTCTAATCCTTGAGACTAGTAAATGTTACCATAAATGGCAAAAAGACTTTGCAGATGTTATTAAATTAAAATAAAGGTGGAAAGATGATCCCAGATTATCTGGGAGAGCCCAATGTAATCACAAGGGTCTTTATAGAAGAGGCACAGGAGTGTCAAGTCAGAGAAGGTGAAGCAATGAAAGCAAAAGTCAGAGTAATGGGACCAGAAGCCAAGGAGCAAGTACTGATACATGCAACAACATGCACGAACACTGACAACACACCATGTGATATAAAGCAATTACAAAAACCATACACTCTATGACTCTATATCTATGAAATATCCAGAACAGGCAAATCCATAAACAGACAACAGATTAGTGGTTACCAAAGGCTAGAAGAGAATGGGAGGTTACTGCTTAATGGGTACGATTTCTTTCCAGGGTGAGGAAAATGATCTGGAATAAGGCAATGAAGATGAATGCAAAACACTACAAATATACTAAAAAAGAAAAAAACACTGAATTTTACACTTAGAAATGGTTCAGTCAGTTCACTTGCTCAGTCATTTCCAACTCTTTGCAACCCCATGACTGCAGCATGCCAGGCTTCCCTGTCCGTCACCAATCCCTGGAGCTTGCTCAAATTCATGTCCATCAAGTCAGTAATGCTATCCAACCATCTTATCCTCGGTCATCCCCTTCTCCTCCTGCCTTCAATCTTTCCCGAATTCAGGCAGGGTCTTTTCCAATGAGTCAGTTCTTCACATCAGGTGGTCAAAATACTGGAGTTTCAGCCTCAGCATCAATCCTTCCAATGAACACCCAGGACTGGTCTCCTTTAGGATGGACTGGTTGGATCTCCTTGCAGTCCAAGGGACTCTCAAGAGTCTTCTCCAACATCACAGTTCAAAAGCATCAATTCTTCGGTACTCAGCTGTCTTTACAGTCCAACTCTCACATCCACTACTGGAAAAACCATAGCTTTGACTAGACGGACCTTTGTTGGCAAAGTAATGTCTCTGCTTTTTAATATGCTCTCTAGGTTGTTCATAGCTTTTCTTCCAAGGTGCAAGCGTCTTTTAATTTCATGGCTGCAGTCACCATCTTCAGTGATTTTGGAGGCCAAGAAAATAGTCTGTCGTTGTTTCCACTGACTGGATGCAATGACCTTCATTTTTTTGAATGCTGAATTTTAAGCCAGCTTTTTCACTCTCCTCTTTCACTTTCATCAAGAGGCTCTTTAGTTCTTCTTCACTTTCTGCCATAAGGGTGGTGTCATCTAAATATCTGAGGTTATTGATATTTCTCCTGGCAATCTTGATTCCAGCTTGTGCTTCATCCAGCCCAGCATTTCTCATGATGTACTCTGCATAGAAGTTAAATAAGCAGGGTGACAATATACAGCCTTGACATAGTCCTTTCCCAATTTGGAACCAGTTCATTGTTCCATGTCCGGTTCTAACTGTTGCTTCTTGATCTGCATTCAGATTTGTGAGGAGGCAGGTCAGGTGGTCTGGGATTCCCATCTCTTAAAGAATTTTTCCAGAGTTTGTTGTGATCCACACAGTCAAAGGCTTTGGCACAGTCAATAAAGCAGATGTAGACGTTTTCTGGAACTCTCTTGCTTTTTCAATGATCCAATAGATGATGGCAATTTGATCTCTGATTCCCCTGCCTTTTCTTTTTTCTTTTTAATATAAATTTATTTATTTTAATTGGAGGTTAATTACAACATTGTATTGGTTTTGCCATATATCAACATGTCTTGTTTTTTAAATTAAGTTATTTATTTTAATTGGTCCCCTGCCTTTTCTAAATCCAGCTTGAACATCTGGAAGTTCACAGTTCACATAGTGTTGAAACCTGGCTTGGAGAATTTTGAGCATTACTTTGCTAGTGTGTGAGATGTGTGCAATTGTGCAGTAGTTTGAACATTCTTTGGCACTGACTTTCTTTGGGATTGGAATTAAAAACTGACCTTTTCCAGTCCTGTGGCCACTGCTGAGTTTTCCAAATTTGCTGGCATATTGAGTACAGCACTTTCACGGCATCATCTTTCAAGATATGAAATAGCTCAACTGAAATTCCATCATTTCCACTAGCTTTGTTCGTAGAGATGCTTCCGAAGGCCCACTTGACTTCGCATTCCAGGATGTCTGGCTGTAGGTGAGTGATCACACCATCGTGGTTCTCTGGGTCCTAATCTGTTTTGTACAGTTCTTCTGTGTATTCTTGCCACCTCTTCTTAATATCTTCTGCTTCTGTTAAGACCATACCATTTCTGTCCCTTTATCGAGCCCATCTTTGCGTTAAATGTTCCCTTGGTATCTCTTATTTTCTTGAAGAGATTTCTAGTCTTTCCTATTCTGTTGTTTTCCTCTATTTCTTTGCACTGATCACAAGGAAGGCTTTCTTATCTCTCCTTGTTATTCTTTGGAACTCTGCATTCAAATCAGTTTATCTTTCCTTTTCTCCTTTGCCTGTCGCTTCTCTTCTTTTCTCAGCCATTTGTAAGATCTCCTCCGACAACCATTTTGCCTTTTTGCATTTCTTTTTCTCGGGGATGGTCTTGATCACTGCCTCCTGTACAATGTCATGAACCTCCATCCATAGTTCTTCAGGCACTCTATCAGTCTAATCCCTCAAATCTATTTCTCACTTCCACTGTATAATAGTAAGGGATTTGATTTAGGTCATATCTGAATCATCTAGTGGTTTTCCCTACTTTCTTCAATTTAAGTCTGAATTTTGCAATAAGGAGCTCACGATCTGAGCCACAGTCAGCTCCAAGTCTTGTTTTTGCTGACTGTATAGAGCTTTTTTATCTTTGGCTGCAAAGAATATAATCAATCTGATTTCAGTACTGACCATCTAGTGATGTCCATGTGAAGAGTCATCTCTTGTGTTGCTGGAAGAAGGTGTTTGCAATGACCAGTGAGTTCTCTTGGAAAAACTCTGTTAGCCTTTACCCTGCTTTGTTTTGTATTCCAAGGCCAAACTTGCCTGTTACTCCACGTAACTCTTGACTTCCTACTTTTGCTCCTGTGATGAAAAGGACATCTTTTTTTGATGTTAGTTCTAGAAGGTCTTATAGGTCTCCAAAGAACCATTCAACTTCATCGTCTTCAGCATTAGTGGTTGGGGAATAGACTTGGATTACTGTGATACTGAATGGTTTGCCTTGGAAATGAACAAAGATCATTCTGTCATTTTTGAGACTGCACCCAACTACTGCATTTCCGACTCTTGTTGACTCTAAGAGCTACTGCATTTCTTCTAAGGGATTCTTGCCCACAGTAGCAGATATAATGGTCATTTGAAGTAAAATGGTTAGTTTTATGTTATGTGACATATCTTGATCTCTTTTAAAAAGAACAACTACTAACAACAACTTTAACTCATAATTCAACAACTTAGAAAAAACAGAAGCAGGAATATTTTCCAGCTCATTTAATGAAGCCAGTATTACAAACACCAAAACTAAACAAAGACATCACAAGGAAAAAAAAAAAAAAACCTTCAGGCAAATACCTTTCATGAATTTAGCTGCAAAATCATTAAGAAAATATCAGCTAATTGAATCCAGCAATAGAGTAGTATGTATTCCAGGTATGCTACTTTGGTGTAATATTAAAAACAAACAAAAAGCACACAGGTAATACACTACATCAACAGGCCAAAGAAGAAAAGTCATAAGATCATATCAACTGATGCAAAAAACATTTTTTAAAAATCCAAGAGCATTCATGATTAAAAAAAACAAAAGCTCTCAGTAAACAAGGAATAGAGGAGAATTTCTTCAACCTCATAAAGAACATCTACAGAAAAAAGTTACAGCTAACACATACTGATGAAAGACTGGCTTCCCTCTAAGATTGAGAAAAAGCCAAGGATGTTCATTCTTATCACTTTTATTCAACATATCACTGGAAGTCCTAGACAACACAATACAGCATGAAAAAGAAATAAAAGGAATCCAGATTAGATTGGGTTTCCCTGATGGTTCAGATGGTAAAGAATCTGCCTGCAATGCAGGAAACCCAAGTTCAATCCCTGGGTCCAGAAGATCACTTAGAGAAGGAAATGGCAACCCACTCCAGTATTCTTGTCTGGAGAATTCCATGGACAGAGGAGTTTGGAGAGTCCCAGTCCATGAAGTCACAAAGAGTTGGATACAACTGAGTGACTAACACTTTCACTTTCAGGTGAGGAAAAAAATAAATCTGTCCCTGTTTGTAGAGGTCATGACTGTCCACATAAGAAAAGCTTCTGGAACTAATAAGAGGGCTTAGCAAGGTTGCAAGATAAAAGATCAACCCACAAAAATCAACTACATTTCTAGATACTAATAACAAAGTAGAAACCAAAATCTTAAAACACAGTATCATTTACAAATTCCCCCCAAATGAAACAAGGACAAGATCTGTATGCCGAAAATCATAAAACACCAAAGAAAGCAAAAAAGACCTAAATAATTGGGAGAGATACCATGTTCATGAATTAGAAAAATCAATGTAGTAAAGATGTCAGCACTCTCCTAATTGACTTCAAACAGGTATAATGAAATTCCTATTAAAATCCTCACAAGATATTTTGTACACATAGACAAGCTTATTCCAAGGGTTGTTTTTTTTTCCATTTTAAAACGTATATGAAAAAGGAAGGCCCTCAAATAATAACAGAATAGTAAAGAAGACGAATGAAGTTGAAGTATTCATACAACCCAATTTAAAGACATATTATATAGTTACAGTAATCAAGATAGTACGGTATAAGAAGAGGGACAGATACAGACACACATACACGTCAGAAGAGAAACGCAGAAATGGATTCCCACAAATATAACACAGTGATTTTTGACAAAGGTACAAAAGCATTTCAACAGAGATGGGATAGCCTAACAGAATGGCTAAAGTAAAATTTCTTAAAATTTTTAACTAATTTATTTTTGGCTGGGCTGGATCTTCACTGCTGCTCGGGCTTTGCTCTAGTTGCGGTGAGTAAAGGTCCCCTTCCAGGGGATCTTCCCAACCCACGGATCAAATCCAGGTCTCCCATGTCTCCTGCACTGGCCACTCAGCTTTTACATCTTCTTTATATTTCTGTGCACCCTGGCACACAGACTTCTCGCTGCGGTGGCTTCTCTTGCTGTGGAGCATGGGCTCTGGGGCATTTGGGCTTCAGCAGCTGCGGCACACGGCCTTGGCAGTTACAGCTCCCAGGCTCCAGAGCATAAGTTCAGCAGTTGTGGCATACCGGCTTAGTTGCTCTGCAGCATGTGGGATCTTCCCAGATCAGCGATCAAACCTGATGCGGAATCAGGTATTTCCTGCACTGGCAGGTGAATTCTTTACCAGGGAGGCCCTAGAAATTTTTTTTAAGTGATAACACCAAATGCTGATGACGTGGTAAAACTGCATCATTCATACATTTTAGGTGGAAATATAAAATATGGTACAGCCACTCTGGAAAACAGTTTGACCATTTCTTTTAAAACTGAAAAAAAAAAAAAAAAAGAATTTGTACAACTTGGCATTTATATGCCTGGTATTTAACTGAGATAAATTAAAACACGTTCACACAGAAACTTGCATATAAATATTCACAGCAGCTTTACTCACAATAGCTAAAAACTGGAAACTACCCAAATATCTTTTAATAGGAGAATGGTTAAACATATGGTGCATTCACACAGAGGATACCACTCAGTAATAAAAACGAACAAACTGTTGATATGCACAATTACTTGGATGACCTCAAGGGCATTACACTGAGTGAAAAAAGCCAATCTCAAAGTTACATATTTTATGACTCAATTTATATGACACTCTTGAAATAACAAAAATATCAGCAATGGAGAACAGATTAGTGGTTGTCAGGGATAAGGGATGTGGGTAGACAGTTGTGCACGCGTGCCTGCTTCCACGTGTCTGACCCTTTGCGACCCTATGGACGTAGCCTGCCAGGCTCCTCTGTCCATAAGGATTCTCTAGGCAAGAACAATGGAGTGGGTTGCCATTACCTCTTCCAGGGGATCTTCCCAACCCAGGGATCGAACGCAGGTCTCTCCTGTCTCCTGCACTGGCATGCAGGTTCTTTACCACTAGCTCCACCTGGGAAGCCTGAGTAGACAGCTTAGGATGGCTCTAAAGGGGTAGCCTGAGAGACTGTGTGGTGGAATACAGTTCTGTATCTTGAATTTAGTGGTATTTATACAGTCATACATCTGTAATAAAACTGCACAGAACCATACACGCATGAACACAAATGAGTACAGTACACATATAGTTAGCTATGAGTAAGTTCCACAGATAGCAAAAAAAAAAAAATCTGCCTAAGCTTCAATCCATCTGTTAATCTTAATAACCTTCATACTTCATTTGCACAATATCACCCCTCAGATTACTAAACCATAGCCACTACTTGATACTGTACTTCCTGACAGTTCAACACTTTAATTTACTTTCCATATCCCAGATGCAGTTTAGTTTATCCCCATCTCCATGCTTCTGGGCAAGCCATCCACCTTTTCCCCTACATATTAATCCACACCTCCCGCTCCTTTTAAAGCACAATTCAAAACTCACCTAACTTCAGGAAGCTCCATGGAAAACACATTTAGATTCAAGCTTTAGCTCCACTGCCATTAGCACAATAACTCTGGGTTCTCTGACTATATGCTTGGAAATACTAGTGGTAAAGAACCTGCCTGCCTGCTGATCAGGAAACGTAGGAGACGCAGGTTCGATCCCTGGGAGGGGAAGATCCCCTGGAGAAGGCAAGGCAACCCCCTCCAGTATTCTTGCCTGGAGAATCCCATGGACAGAGGAGCCTGGTGGGCTCCAGTCCATGTGGTTGCAAAGAGTCAGACACGACTGAAATGACGTAGCAAGCATGAAGTGAAGCAATGTTCAATAAATGTCATTATCGTTCATTTATTTCCCTATTATCTTAGACATTTAACTATCAAAAAACATAGCTGTGTCTCCCCCAAGAATTTGGCATAGGGAAGGTTTATTATGCTTCTAAAGTATGTGAATCTTTACCAAAATATGTGAGGATAAATTACCCTCACCAACTCCCCATCTTCACCCATACCATTTAAATTGTAGGTTTTTTCCCCATGTTTTAATCACCAGTTCTACTGCACATACAGCCTTGGATAAAGATGAACTGTAAACAATAAAAAGAAAAAATGTGCAAATCATTAAATCTTTCCTCCTTCCTCTCCATTCTCTCATCTTCTTTCCAAATAAAAAGGTAATTTCACCAAAATGTTGACAAAAGAAGGTATAGGGAAGAAAAATATTGAAAGCATGTTGAAATTTATATGACACATTCTACTCAAATTTGCATTTTCATAATGTAAGTACTGTGAGATATATATTTTCTCTTTCTCTTCTTTAGAGCAGGTTCCTTCATGAGGAATTTTGCAAACCTTAAGTCAACTTACTGGATTTCAACCATCATTTTTTCTTAAACAGAATCAAATTAGAAACCATCAGGACATATTGCACATGTGTGTGCTTAGTCACTCAGTTGTGTCCGACTCTTGGCGACCCCAAGGACTGTAGCCTGTCTGGCTCCTCTGTCCATGGCAAGAATACTGGAGTGGGTTGCCATGTCCTCCTCCAGGGAATCTTCCCAACCCAGGATCAAACCCAGGTCTCCCACATCGCAGGCGGATTCTTTACCATCTGAGCCACCAGGGAAGCCCAAGAATACTGGAGTGCATAGCCTATCCTTCTTCACGGGATCTTCCCAACCCAGGAATTGAACCGGGGTCCCCTGTATTGCAGGCGGATTCTTTACCAGCAGAGCTACCAGGGAAGTCCATATTGCACATAATAAAAGTAAATATTATCTATCAGCTATACTTCAATAAAATTAAAATGCAAAGATCATCTTGTAAAACCTTTGTCTCAGTGTAAATACACACGCAAATATGTAAATGCTATCTGTTAGAAATGATTTAGCCAAAGTGTGAAAGTTCCTGTTCTAATGCCCTCAAATAAGCACTGGCCTAATATGAAGAATAATATAATGGAAAACAATTGTAAAACAATGTAAAACCATTTCCAATAAAGCATTCTAATTCAGAAGTTCACTATTTTTACGTATTGTCCTTCCTCCACACACCATCCCCCAGGTCCCCGCTCTTCCACTCTTCTGTCCTCTTCCAGCTGATTCTTTACCTGCTGCATTAGTGGACATTACATACCAGAATGGATCAAAGTGCAAAATCATGACTGAGCTCTCTTCTGAAATCCTTCAAATCGGGTAATGTTATCCCTTGAGACAGAAAAGGAGCTGCCCAAAGGCATAAGGGGAACTAAAAAAATTTAGTTCCAGTCTCTCCCCACTTAACTAGATCCTAAAATAAAGAGTAAGCGAAAATATGGATTTATTCCTACCTGTGAGGAAAAAATAAATCAAATGAACCAAATCAACTGCAGATATTTTCCCCCCAAAATTCTGACCAACCATCACTATAACAGATATGTATTATAAAGATTTTAAGTATTTTTCAGTAAGGGTTTACACAGCCACTAAAGAGCTAGTCCAGGCTGGTCATTCTGAAAGATGACTAAGGCGTTTTCACCTGAACCATGGAAAGCACAAGAATATACAATTTTGTAAGCTCTTTTCTCAATTAGCCCTCTTGTCAGAGTCATAGTGAAAATTAGAACTCCTTTACAGAAACACCTGTAAGGGCAGTCATTATCATAAAAATCATGTTTGTTCTCCATACAAAGATAAAAATAAGTCGCTTTGCCATATGCTCTGAGTAATTATTCAAGAAGCCTGATGGTTTTACAATGAATCATCTCTCATTTACTCTGGTGATCTCTATCTCAATGGACAGTAACCCCATCTCTCTCAATGCTCCTGTCAAAAAATCTTGGATACTTCTCACATCTAATTCAAAGGCATATCTCTAACTTCAAAATATATTATACCAGCATCTTACCGCTTCTCATCACCTCCATTACTACCTCTCTCCCAGATAACCTCCCCTTCCACCCCTATACCCTCACAAAACTATTTTCCACCTAGCAGCCTAGGTAATCCTTTTAAAACTTTATGTGAAGCAAAAGCCAGGACTTACTAGGCTTCATACCATCTAACAGCCAGGACCATCCATTCCTACCACTTTACTCTCCTGATCCCTTCAGCCTTGTTCCCCTCTGTTCTAGTCACCCTTGTCTCCTTACTCCTTAGTCACAGAAGTGTGCTCCTTCTCCAAGACTTGGCTCCTGCTGTTCCCTCTGCTTGGAGCAAACTTCCTGCAGATAACCACAACGCTCGCTTCTCCACCTCCTTCATGTCTCAGGAAAGCTTTCCTTGACCTACTTAAAACTCATCTCTATCCCCAGGGGTTCCCATCCCTTCCCCTACTTTTATTTGCTTTTCATTATCAACAGATTATAAAGTCCATAAAAGAAGGGATTTCTGTCTGCTTTGCTGTTATCTCTAGCATCCAAAATAGTGTCTAACACACAAAAGGAAGTCAGTAAATATTTGGTGAATGGATTAGTCAATCGAGTAGTAGCATACACTTTCAAGAAAAAAAAACTGCTCACTTGAGGCAGAATAAACACAAAAATATCATAAAAATCATGCTCATTCTCCATACAAAGATTTCACGGCTGCTACCTCATTAGTGCCATCGTAAGCACTGGTGAACATTTGTTGAGCTCTTACTTTGTGTGTCACATACTATGCTGAGCACTCTCTTTACTTGCATTTTTTTTCCATCTAATTCTCACAATAATTCCATGAATTAGTATTATTGATCTTACAAAGCAAGGCAAACAAAGGTAAGACAGGTCATTAACTACTGAGGGGCACAGAAGGGCCTAGAAACCAGAACTACATGATGTTTCAACACCATGCTCTTAACTGGTAGGCAACTGTCTCTTCAGATTAAAGCTAACATTTATTAACTGATTATTATGTGTCAGGTTAAATTATTTACTTGCAGTGTCTTATTTAACTATTTTAATTTGAAAAACAAAAACAAAAAAACACGAGGCGAGGCCAACAGTTTTAGTTGCTGATCCAACATACAATTTTCCCTTCTTTAATAACAGAACTTTGACCTACTTTGTCTGAAGTAATAATGTGCTTGGATAAAAAGCATCATTTCATTTGCAAATGGCCAAATGACACGGTCTGTCCAATAAAATGGAAATGTAAGTCACTGAGTAAGGCTTCCAGGAAAGAAAGCCCTTTGAAAGGGAACCACCTGGGCTGTCACGTGACTCTGTCCTTTCTCCATATTCTTCTGGTCTGGAACACAAGCACAGGCTAGGGATGGAACAACTATCTTGCAACTCTGAGAATGCAAGTCAGTTTTCTTGTCATATAAAGGAGTCAAAAACGTATTTTACTAAGCCACTATTATTTGTTTTCCATTACAGAGAGTCAAATGCAATCCCTATTTGATACAACCCTATGAGGTTGTTAGCTCACTGTGGCTTCCTGAAAATGTTATCATAATGAAGTCTTACCATCAGGGGAGAAAATACATTAACCATTAAACATCACTCTATCAATATAACATAATGTCTTTCACATTAAGGGAGGAGCTAGGGTGGGATCCTGCAATCTGTACCTGGTAACTGATACTTTAGACATCAAACGCGTAGCTAGTGAACAACTGATGAAAATTTAAAAGGCAGGGAGGTAGTAGAGAATAAACTTAGTGGGATGCCTTCACCAAAGTATCAAAGGTTGGTGAATTATAGCTTACTAAAAATGGATCTTAAAGAACAATTTTCTAAACCTAGGCTGAGGCAAACACTAATATTTATTGAGGTTTTTCAAAATGCATGATAACAAAAGCAACATGGCAAAGCCCTTGTCAGACTGATTTCCCACATACTGTACTGTGGGCAATCCAGGGCATTACACAGCTGTACTACCATGTCCAGAATAAATCCCCAAAGCGATCTAAACTTGAATGAGATCTGCAAGTAAGAAAAAAAAAGATGCAGCGATGTTCCAATAAGCATGACAACAGATTCAAAACACTACACGATTACAAGTGTCAGAGGATTTCAAATCATGATATATTTCACACTTTATGGCAGTACCAAAAGTAGGAAATGGAAGAAGGAGAAAAAAACAAAGGGGTAACAATCATCAGTATGGAGTAATAAATACGAGCTAAAAGCTTCCTATAAACAATTACACTTGTAATTCCATACAACAGCTCCAATGACAAATTATCCCCATTTTACAGACAGAAACCGGAAACTAAAACCAATAAATTGCCCAAGACCAGATGGGTAGCAAGAAGTAAAGCCAAGATTTGAATTCCGAGTCAGTCTAAACCCAAAGTCCATACTCTTCAGTTGCTTCAACACACATCAAGAACACCTGGTCAGAAATTCTAATACAACAGTAGAAACCAGGAAGGAGCGCAAAAACACTGAAAAGGTGAGCCCAATGCTACATCTTGTACAAGTAATCATACTTAAAGAACTTCCGACCCCTGCCAAAACATGCTTAAGATAATAGAATTCTTTAGAAGGAAGTCCTTTGAACTCCCAACCTATACTTTTTTATTATGTTCTAGGAAGGGAATTTTCTTTGCTCTATAGGATTTTGCTAGAAAATGAGAGAACAAAACAACACAAGAAACTAACCCCACAAATACAGTTCTAAGAAGCACATGTAAAAAATATATATAGTTCAAATAAATATATGTTTTGATAAGAAAGGAGACACCATTATATTATTTCCTTAAACTACAATCTTTGAAAACAGATATTCAAAAGATTCCCTCAAGCTTTTTTTTCCAGACTTTGATCATTTGTTTCCTGAAAAGAGAGAGTATAATCTGGAGAAATTACAAAAATTCATTCTGAAAACTACTTACAGTTTATTACAAAATACTGCATTTCAAACATTTCCACATGGAAGCAAAGTCAGAATAACTGTACAGCTTTACTGGCCCCTGCTGCTTGCACTAAGCTGTAGATCAAGGAAAAACTTTTTTTCCTCCCTTTTGAGAAGATGAAGTGAGACACAGTGTGTGAAGAGTGGAGTGGAAGTACATTAGGAGCTTCTAGGAATTTATGGAGAAGGCGATGGCACCCCACTCCAGTACTCTTGCCTGGAAAATCCCATGGATGCAGGAGCCTGGTAGGCTGCAGTCTATGGGGTTGCGAAGAGTCGGACACGACTGAGCAACTTCCCTTTCACTTTTCATGCGTTGGAGAAGGAAATGGCACCCACTCCAGTGTTCTTGCCTGGAAAATCCCATGGATAGAGGGGCCTGGTGGGCTGCAGTCCATGGGGTCACTAGGAGTCGGACACGACTGAAGCGACTTAGCAGTAGCAGGAACTTATTAGCAAGAAAGAGAACACGTTAAAAATGACAAAACAGGATACGCAAAAGAGAATAAATCTAACTAAAAGGGTTATCTACAAAATAATCTGCTCCAGTTTTTTTTTTTTTTCTTTCCATTGTAAGGATATTTCCTTTAAGGTGGGACAATGACCACCATCTTTCAGTTACTTCCAAAAATCAATCAAAATGCAGACGCAAGGACAAGAATCCTGCATTAGGCAATAGCTGGACACCAGTACTGACTGTGCCATAACTAATTCTGACTTTGGACAAGCCATTTTACCTTTCTACGTCTGTGTCTTTGGACTTCCCAGGCGGCTCAGTGGTTAAAGAATCTGCCTGCCAACGCAGGAGACGCAGGTTCAATTCCTGCATCTCCTGCACTTTTATAATATCTCTAAGTCTTCCATTGTGGCTCATACTGTAACAAATCTGCCTGCAATGTGGGAGACCTGGGTTTGATCTCTGGGTTGGGAAGATCCCCTGGAGGAAAAATGGCAACCCACTCCAGTATTCTTGCCTGGAGAACACCATGGACTAGGAGCCTGGTGGGGCTACAGTCCCTAGGGTCACACGACTGAGTGACTGAGCATGCATGCACGCGTCTTTATCTGTAAAACCTCACCTCATGCCTTACAAAAAACAACTCAAAATACATCAGAGGACTACATTTGAGGGCTAAAACTATAACACTTAGAAGAAAACACAGGAAAAAAATGTTTGTGATGTTGGGCTTAATCTCCCAGTTAAGATTTCTTAGATACAAGACCAAAAGCACAATCAATAATCTCTATCAAAATTCAAAACTTTCATGCTTTAGCAGACACCACTAAGAAAATGATAAAATTGGGGGTGGGGTGGGGTGGGAAATGCTGTAATAAGGGAATTCCCAAGTGGTCCAGTGGTTAGGACTTGGCTCTTTCACTGCCATGGGCCGCATTCGATCTCTGGTCAGAGAACTAAGATCCAGCAAGTCCCGACTCCCTGCTGTCCCACCTTACTAAAGAAATGAAAAGACTGAGAGTAAATATTTGAAATCGTGTATCAGGTGAAGGACTCATATCCAGAATGAACAGACACTTAACACTCACACTCACCTCTATAATTTAGTGAGAAGAGAACAACCCAGTGGACAACCCAAGTGGGAAAAAGATTGGAATAGACATTTCACCAAAGAAGAGATATGAAAAGCTAATAAATAAGCACATGAAAAGATGCTCTCCATCATTAGTCATTAGGGAAATGCAAAACAAAACCACAATCAGATATACTTCACATCCACTAGGATGGCTTTAATCAAAAAGACAGACAACAAATGCTGGCAAAGATGCAGAGAAAATGGATCCTCATTCATGGCTGAAGGGAATGTAAAATGGCACAGTCACTTTAAAATTTGTTCCTTAAAAAGTTAAACATATAATAAACCTATCATATGACCCAGCAATTCCACTCAAGAAAAATGTAACATATTCACCTGAAGATTTGATACAAAATGCTCACAGCAATATTATTCAAATAGGCAAAAGGCGGGAACAATCCAGTGTCCATCAAAAGGTATCCAATAAAAAGGAATAATGTACTAACATTATAACATTATAACAAACAATACACCAAGTTAAAGAAACCAAACACAAAAGATTATGTATTATATGATCATATTTATGGGAAAATGTCCAGGAAAGACAAATCTATAGAGACAAAAGTAGATTTGTGGTTGCCTTCGGCAGGGGGTGGAAACAGGGAGTGACTGCAAATGGACATGAGGCATCTTTTTGGAATGATGGAAATGTTCTAAAATTGGATTGTGGTGATGACTGAACAACTCTGTAAATTTACTAAAAAAAACAAACCAAAAAATGAAAAAAACTATAGTACTGTACAGTTAAAACAGGTGGACTTTATGGTATATAAATTGTTTTTAAAAATGAAAAAATTTTATGCTATGTGAATGAAGCAAAACACAAAACACTACATATTATACAATCTTATTTACATGACATGTCCAGAAAAGGCATATCTATGGAGTTGGAAAGGTTTGCAATTGCCTGAAACTGGGGGTAGGAACTGGGATTAATTGTAAACAGGCATGAGGGATCTCAATGGGGTGATGAAAATATTCTAAAACTGGATTATACTGATTGGTGCACCACATTTACTCAAATCATTTAATTTTACACTTTAAAATGGGCTAATTTTATACTAAAAAAATGGGTGAAATTATATCTCAGAGTAAAGTTGTTTTTAAAAATAGTGGTCAAATCACACAAGAGTTCTTAACTTTTGGAGTGAGATGATGACTAACCCTATCCTAGAGGGCTGGGCCTCCCTTTTGCTCACTCACAGACACCCTATTGGTCTGAGAATAGCAAATCAACAAGTTTCTGAAGCTCTAGAGCCTTGTGCCACCTGAATACCAAAAGCATTAACAACCACAACGCTACTCTCCACCCTAGAAAGATGTACACCTTACCAGAAAGGTAAAGCAAAATTCCTCTTCTAAAATGACAGAGACCCCTTTTCCTTGCCTTTTTAGACACTTTTTGGAATCTCCCACTTAATCCCTTTTTTCAATATGAAACTCTAATGGAGGTACTCAGAAACAGTCTTTAGAATGAACCAGTACACATCAAAGATGCGGCACATAGTAAGGACCAGATCCATGAAGCGGCTTAAGGAAAAAGACTGGATGTCTTCACATAAATCTTATCCCAGATTTGTTTTGATACAAGAAGCAAAGGAGGAAACAAAAAAAAAAAAAAAGAAATGTGACAAAGTTTCTCTAAACACTGACACAATGCAATAAACACTCACTCCCCCCAACCCCCAAGACAGCTAAGGAGTTTTCAGCCACTCTTTGTTATAAAACTAATTTAGGACAGGATGCTGATCCAGCAAAGCAGACAATCTTCTTCCTCCAATACACAGGGGTCTGCTGATGTCTGTTGGCTCGAGCTTCTGTTTAGCTAAACCCACTCCCTTTTGATTTCTAAGATCACTAGATTATTGTTGTCCAACAAATACTCCCCTTATCCCCAGTCCCCACCCTCCCCCAATCACTGTGCCTCTCTGATAATTACTATTCATGTTTGTGCAAGCTTTGATTTCTGCCAGCTGGTATTCCCAAACCCCCTTCAAATCCATTCCACACACAACAGCCGTTGGATCTTGTCATGTCTCTCCTTGAAGCCCTCCAAAAACACTTAAAATTTCAAAACACTCACCTTGGCTGACAAAGTCCCTAAAATCTGGCTCCTCTCTTACCTTTCTAACCTTACCAGTCTTCTTTCAGGTCCTAAAACACATCAAGCTTTTTCCCTTCTCTGGGGCCTTTGCATTTCCTCATTTCTCAGTAAGGAACAATCTTCCCTTGGCCCTCAAGACGCTTTCTCACCCTTCAGAGCTCACCTTACATGTGGACACCTCAGAAAAAGCATCTTCCTTGAAACGGCCCGAACTAGGTTTCCACGTTATTCTCTCTCAGAACATCTTGCTTGTTTCCTTCCTAGCACCTGCCAAAACCTGTAATTCTTTTTATTTGCCTACTTAAGTCTACCTCCCGGCTGGCAAATCAATTCCAAGCAGTCCTAAGTTGGTCTACGTCGCTCAGTGCCGTACCTGCAGCTTCACCTGGAGAGGCTCCCCAGTTCCACCCGAGCAATACCTGGCACTTCGTGGGGGTTCTCACACGGATGCAGGACTGAACAGAAGCACTCTAACCTATCACCCCACAAATAGATGACCGAGCCCCCAGCTGCAATACCCCATTCCTCGCAAAGCTTTGTAAAGGCCTGTCGCACATCTTCACTTTTCTTTTCTCTCTCAGACACATCTGTGGCTCAGGTTCAAACATCTGTCGCCACACAAATCTCTGACGAGCCTCTCAGACCCCACCCCACCTCGCCGCACAGGCGCGCCTCTCAAAATCCCCTCCACGCCTTGCAGGAGCACAAACCCCGAGCCTCACCACGCGCCCTACCAACCCCCGGGCCACTCGAGCGCCCACGAATATCTGGGAGTCCTGCGCTCCCCGAGCTCCCGCGGGACCCCACGTTCCGGCGCGTCACCCGCCGCCCAGCGCGGCGCCTCCCTCCTCCGCGGCGTCAGCTCTCACCTATCACCTCCTGCAGCTCGTAATCGTCCCTGTTGATGGACCAGGGCAGGGCACTGGAGTCCTCGGTCATGACGGCGGCCCGACACTCGGTCTTCCCGCAAACTCACTGACCTCTCTCTTCTCCTCGCCGCGCCTCTCCCCACCCCCAACCGCTGCCGCCGCGCCCCCACCAACCGCCTAGCGAACAGCCACGGGTCGGACGGCGCCTGGCGCTGGGTGGCCGCGCGGCAGAGCGGTGGGGGGCTCGAAGCACCCGCGAACCTCGCCTCTTTGCTCCTTTCCGGCCGGCACACCCCTCCCGGCCCAGGTCCCGGCTTCGGCCTCCACAGCAGCAGCGACAAGAGCTTGGCCTGGGCCCAGCCCCTCTGTCCCGCCCTCCACCTCAGCCCCACGCACTGGCCAAACTTTCCCTTCTCCCTCCACCTGCCGACACGCAGCGCGCTGACGTCACCGCGTCGGGCACGCCCCCACCTCGGCCCCGCCTCCAGCTGCCATTTCAAGTGTGGCTGGATAAGCAGGGAGCAAGAAGGAAGCCCGAAGAAGACGAATTTGATGGTGGAAGGGAAGAAATACTTTGAAAGAAGTTCAGCAAGGGCATCGGAAAGCCAGAAAAAGGCCGGAAGTGGCAGAGGCAGTAGACACACTAAACATGGCGACCAAAGGGCAGCCTAGTGGAGGGGGCGGAGCCACTTCTGGTGGCGAGGGCACGTTGCCGTCTCCGTCGTCGCATTCATTGGCTTATTTGAGAAGGAATCAGAACGGCAGTAAGGGGATGTGAACGTCAGTCATAAGCTAGTCCCGCCTCCACGCGCTCGGCGCGCCGTTCCGCGACAAGGCTCCGGTCCTGCAAGATCATGGTTACGCTACTCGCTTTGCACCGTTCTCCCAAGTGACGTCGCCACGTAACCGACACACCCTCGAGACGTGCACACGGCCCCGCAGGGTGTGGAGAAACCCGAGGGAGCAGCTGGGTTGGGTAGCCTTGGGGTGTGGACGACTGCCAATTGGAATAAAAGGTCTCGGTCCACGGGACAGAGTGGAACCGGAAGCTCGCCCCGTGACAATTTTTTTCTAGGCGGAAGTTATTTCTACAGCGCCCGGCTCGGCCTTCCCTGTAACCTTACAGAATAGGGAAGGTGTTCTATCCATTCTCAGCTTTGGAGCTCAAAGGATCACCTGTCTCGGGGCCTTGGAAGGTTGCAGTTTTTCCCCTGAAGCAACTGGGGCCATTAAGCTAGTGCTATTTGGCCCAGCAGATTTGAGGTCTTGTCAAAGCCTTGGCTTTTGTGTGATGTCATTGAACTTCAGTTTTTCTCAGGTTGTCCACTTAGGTCCTTTGGGGAAGTCAATAAGATGAAACTGAAAGCCTTTGGTAAAATGGAATGAAGAGTAGCCACGTGGATTGGGCTAGGTTTGAAAGTCTTCTCAGTTGGATGCCTTTCAGATCAATAGTAGTCATTATGAAAGACATCTTCACCCAAGCCCTCCAGGCACTGGAAGCCCTGTGCAGGAAATTCAGCGACCACGAAGCCAAAGCAGTCAGCTATGAGCTGCAGCCACCAAATTAGCACGTTTCCACATTCTTGGTGGGATTAGAGAATGTTTCGGGAGGGGATCCTGCAAAGTTAATATGATATAAAACAGGTGTAAATTGAGAGGCTAGAATATCCCAGTCACAGAGAAGTGCCAGACTTTTCAAGTTTGAAAGCATAGCACAGGCATTCCTGTAAAGATTAGTTTCAGCCGTTGACTACTGACACCTTTATTGTCGTGTGTTGCATTTTTCTTTTGGCAGAGAGAAGAAGGATGGGAGTGAAAGAAGAGAGTGAAAAAGTTGGCTTAAAGCTCAACATTCAGAAAACAAAGATCATGGCATCTGGTCCCATCACTTCATGGGAAATAGATGGGAAACAGTGGTAACAGTGTCAGACTTTATTTTTTTGGGCTGCAAAATCACTGCAGGTGGTGACTGCAGCCATGAAATTAAAAGACGCTTACTCCTTGGAAGAAAAGTTATGACCAACCTAGGTAGTATATTGAAAAGCAGAGATACTACTTTGCCAACAAAGGTCTGTCTAGTCAAGGCTATGGTTTTTCCAGTCGTCATGTATGGATATGAGAGTTGGACTGTGAAGAAAGCTGAGCGCTGAAGAATTGATGCTTTTAACTGTGGTGTTGGAGAAGACTCTTGAGAGTCCCTTTGACTGCAAGGAGATCCACCCAGTCCATCCTAAAGGAGATCAGTCCTGGATGTTCATTGGAAGGACTGATGCTGAAGCTGAAACTCCAGTACTTTGGCCACCTCATGCGAAGAGTTGACTCATTGGAAAAGACCTGGGTGCTAGGAGGGATTGGGGGCAGGAGGAGAAGGGGATGACAGGGGATGAGATGGCTGGATGGCATCACTGACTTGATGGACATGAGTTTGAGTGAACTCTGGGAGTTGGTGATGGACAGGGAGGCCTGGTGTGCTGTGATTAATGGGGTTGAAAAGAGTCAGACTCAACTGAGCGACTGAACTGAAGCATGGGGATCAGATCTATTAGGAGCTAAATATGATAAAGATTAAAGATCTCAAGATTTGTCCAATAGAAAGATCCATAAACCAGTGATTCTTAACTTGGGTTTCTTGGTCTTGTGGACCATGAACAGCCTTCAGGTTTGTGAGGGTTTTGTGTTTTTCTCACACCTTTAACTTGTATGAAGAATAATATATACTTCAGGGAGAAATTTGACCACCTTTTTCCCTTCTCTTTTTCCTCAGTGAAAAGGAGCTACTGACTTAAAAGTGAAAATCCAAGATGTCTATTGATCCACATTCTTTTTTTTTTTTTTTTAATGATCCACATTCTTGTAGATCAGGGTACTATACATTTGTTGATGGGTTCTCTACTTCTTCCAAAGTAGAAAGCTTGGTGGTTTAGTTGAGCCAGAACCTGCTCTGCAGATCTGGTCATTTTATTTCCTCTTTCTCCTGGGCTTTCTCCATGTGGCCTGTTGTTGGATCTCATGTTTTTAATGAGCAAGGAATTGGTGGCTGTTGGAGGCCAGAATCTCAGCTTATGAAGTATGTTCCATGTGAGAACACTTATAAATATTGGGTGTATAGTGGTGAACAAGGTGACTTAGTTCCTGTTTTCATGGAGTATAGTCTAGTAGAGAAACAGCAATGTGTGCTGTGTGCTCAGTCACTCAGTCTTGTCTAACTGTTTGTGACCCAATGGACTGTGGCCCATCGGGCTCCTCTGTTCATGGGATTTCCCCAGCAAGAACACTGAAGTGGGTTGACATTTCCTCCTCCAGGGGATCTTTCCCACCCAGGGGTTGAACCCACATCTCCTGCATTGGCAGGCGGATTCTTTACCACTGAGCCACGAGGGAAGCTCTGTAGACAGCATCAAGTACAATGTGTAAAATCAGAAGATGAAAATCACTGTCTGGGCTGAGAACTGGGAGGGAGATTATGTTCATACTTCCTCTTCTTTCTCTGTTGCCTTTAAGCAGCTTACCTGCATCGTGCTTTGCTTTTAGCACCTGCCGGGTAGAGGAAAAAGGACTAATTTCAAGACTAGTGATGCCCTGAAGTGGTAATTACAGCTTTAATAGTTCAAGTTTTATAGACTTCTTAAATGAGAGAGAGTTGAAATCTATAAATGAATGTGTACCATATGTGAAAAACCTGAATGTAAAGAAAAGCACGAATTTAGGTCTCCTAAGTTGATTTTCTCAGCAGTTCCTTGTCAGTGTCAGTACCAACTACAGACGCCTGGAATCTTTCTCTCCCCCTTGCCCCCTCCCTCCATTATCACACCTCACATGTAGTATAAAGTCATCTCTTGTGAGAGGGCATTTCACCCATTCCTCACATGGCAGTGCTTCCCACCTCTGCACTTGGAACGGTCCCTGCACAGACACATATTCAGGCGTGGTGTTGATTGAATCAGTGGAGTTTGTGAGTAGAGAAGACATGCACAAGCTAGGAGTCTGGAGCCTGGGGAGAATCTGACATCTTGGCAAATCCAGGAAAGGGACCAAAGGCACACATATTGGACTATGGTGACAGAGTCTCAGAGCGTGGAAAAAAATAGGTAAGTAAGAGGTTATTGTGGGGGAGCGGGGAATCAGCCCATGCAGAATAGAGTCAACATCAAACTGAATTCTGAGCCAGAGAGAGTAACTTCACGGTCGCCCAGGCTGGCACCATGCCAACTTATGAACTCAAGCTGAATTCAGCAAAAGGTGGGAAGTAGTTGACTGAGCTGGAGCAGGTTCCTAGGTACCTACTACTTTTGTAACACAATCTCTTAAAGGTGGAATATGTCTAGAAGCCTTCATTAGAATGTTTATTGTAGTATTATTGTAATAGGAAGAAACTAGAAACAACCTTGAATGAAGATATCTATTGATAGAGGAATGGAGATTGCTTGTATACATTATGTGAAGGACTTCTCAGCTGGCACAGTGGTAAAGGCCCACCTGCCAGTGCAGGAGATGCCAGAAACATGGGCTCAGTCCTTGGGTTTGGAAGATCCCCTGGCATAGGAAATGGCAACCTGCTCCAATAATTCTTGCCTGGGAAATCCATGGACAGAGGAGCCTGGTGGGCTGCAGTCCACGGGGTCACAAAGAGCCAGACACAACTTAGTGACTGAGCACATATATGGAACATCTCAGGATAAATAAGAAGCTCATGTGTTAATGCTAGCTGAAGTAGCAACCCCAAACTACACTAAACTGGCTGCTAAGTCGCTTCAGTCGTGTCTGACTCTGTGTGACCCTGTAGACGGCAGCCCACCAGGCTCCCCTGTCCTTGGGACTCTCCAGGCAAGAACACTGGAGTGGGTTGCCATTTTCCTTCTCCAATGCGTGAAAGTGAAAAGGAAAAGTGAAAAGTGAAAGGGTTTAACACAAAAGCTTATTTCTGACACACATAGAGTCCAGTACGTATGTCCTTGGTCCCTTTGGCCCACGTTGACAAAGTTGCCTCCTTCAGTCCTGTGGCACCACCATCTTCTAGCTTCTGCATAGACTTCCTCTGGACCCGCTGCATTCAGCCAGCTGGTTATCTGAGAGGCAGAACACAATAAAAGCTGGCCAGCTCTGGAAGTTGTGTTTGTTACTTCTTCCCAGGTTGTGTTGGTCAAACACAGCCAGTTGACTCACCACAACTGAAATCAAGGAAGAAGCAAGGGGATTAGTCGGCATCTAGCCACTCTCTGCTACAACTGGTAACTTTGGTTGCTGCCAGACCAGAGCTACTGACATGTAGAAGGGATGTTCTCTTCTGCACATTTTGAATTTTGTAAATCCAAATATTTCAACTGTTCAAAAGAAGTTAAGGGAGGACTGGTAAAACGATGATTCACCCATGCTGAGAAATATTACATAGCAGTTGAAAAGAATGAAGGAGGTCTATACACACTGGAGTGGAATGATCTATAATCAAGGTAAACAAGTTGTAGATAAATTTCTGCATTGACTTAGTTTGGGCCAGATAACAAATTACCACCGAATGGGTGGCTTAAATAAAATTCTTTTCTCACAGTTCTGGGGTCTGGGAAATCAAACATGAGGCTGCTGGCAGATCTGATGTCTAGCAAAGCCCTGCTTCCTGGTTTGTAGACAGCCATCTCCTCATTGTATTGCATATGGCAAAGGCAGGAGCAAGCTTGTCTCCGCTTAGGAGGGCACTAATCTCATTCATGAGCATTCCACCTTCGTGACCTATTTACCTCCCCAAAGCTCCACCTCCTAATATTATCACATTGAGGGTTAGGATTTCAACATATGTTTGGGGCAGATAACAAACATTCAGTCTGTAATTTACATGTATATAAATATATGGAATAAGGGCTGGAAGATGCATGTAGGTTATAGACTGAATGTGTCACCCCCAAATTCAAATTTGACTCTAAAAGTTTACCTGTCTGGTGAGAGTGAAATGATAGCTCATTTTAGTTTTAATTTGCATTTTCTTAATTATTAACAAAGCTGGGCGTTATGTTCATGGGTCTCCAGAATACTTTTGTGAAACAGACCTTAATAAATTGCTTTAGAGAATTACATTGCTAGTGTTACACAATATTATATTGTTTTCTCCTTACAGTTCAAACAATGTACACAAAGCAGTACATATTTGATGATAGAAACAAAGTAACAGAAGTGTACACATAAGAGTGATTGCATTCAGGAAGAAGTCAAAAGTAGGCACAATTGGATACAGAACAATTCAGTTTCAGGGAAACAAAACAATTCAGTTTGGTGACTGGGGAAAAGGAAAGGGATGCAAGTAGGATAGGGCACCCAAGACTTGCAGGATTCGTTTAGTGCTGTTTCTTAACTTGGTGAGGAGGACAGACGTGCTCATCAATAGTGCTCATCAACTATCCCTAGATGTCTACGTGTCCTTTTAGAGTATATTTCATAATTTCAAAGTTTGGTTTCACATGGTTCAGATAATAATATATGTGCTGCTCGACGATCTGCCTCTCCCTTCTTCTGAGCTGAAGGGAACGCCAGCACTCTTTTCAGCCTGGTTTTGCTGTACCTCCCTTTGTTCACCCTTCCTCCGTCCAGGAATGCCGCCTTTCTTCTGCTCCACCCATCCAGGTCTTCCTGGTCTGCCAGGTTCAGCTGATGATGGTCAGCCCTCCCTTCCCCCCTACTTGGACCGCTTTTTTCTGAGATTGTTCCAGGCCTGAGGGAAGTCATGTGCACTTATTACCTCACCCAGACCATTTCTGGGCACTTAGCCTGTACTGCCAGGTAACCATAGACTTCTCTTTTTGTGAATATTCTGTATTTCAAATTGGGTTGTAGATCACCCATGAGTGGGGGATACCCTATCTCGCCAATAAAAATAAAGGATTTGTGTGGAGTTTTGACCTTGGTAGTGGTGGTGGATTGCCCACCTTAAGCCTTGCCAGCATGGTGACAATCTAAAAATGTATAATGAGCTGCATTTCTTGCCTTTTTAGGAAAAATTTCAAAAATATATGTACCATTCAATAGTCCACTTTAGTCAGGAGTTTCAGAATCTCTGAGTCACAGCTCTACTCACAACATTGAAAAATATAAGTATCTGTCACTAAACTCAGGAACTGAACAATCAGATTTATCTTCTGATAATTTAGTGTCCCATGGTCACTGAACTTAGGGTAGATTTGGACAGCATGATTCATCAAATTCATACAAATTCAAATCAAAAGCCTAAGAGAATATTCATCACAACAGTTAAAGTGCCTGTAATGTGCCTCGTAGTGCGCTAAAGGATTATAAATGTATACTTCATGTGGTCAGTAATAGAGCTTTGTGAGGTGTCTATGCCAGTTTTACAGATGAGGAAATGAACTCAGAAAGCCTTAGAAACTTGCTTCCAGATACTCCTGGAAATGCTTAGCACAGAACCTGGCTTGTAACTGCTCTGTAAGTAATAGCTGCTGCTCCTGTTGGTGGGACTAGCGTGAGAAAACTTTATGGAACGTGGGGTTGAGCAACAGTTCCAGCCGTGTATCTTGACTCAGGTCTGCTTGCTCAGAAGAACAGGTTTCAGCCACCACCGTGTGATGTCATTCATATCATAGCATGACCTGATTTGCTTTTTTAATCTTTTTAAAAAATGTGTTTTGTTCATTTATTTTTGGCTGTGCTGGTTCATGGCTGCTGGGTGGACTTTCTCTGGTTGTGATCGGGGCTACTCTCTAGTGGCGGTGCGTGGGCTTCTCACTGCAGTGGCTTCTCTTGTGGAGCGCAGGCTCTCAGGCTCGCAGACTCAGTAGTTGCAGCTCCCAGGCTCAGGAGCACAGGCCCAGTAGTTGTGGCGCACGGGCTTAGTTAACCCATGGCACGTGGGATCTTCCCGCATTAAGGATTGAACCCGTGTCCCCTGCATTAACAGTTGGATTCTTTGCCATTGAGCCACCCTGGAAGCCCCAGCACTACCTAATTCCTTATTGCAATGTCTGGGGAAGGAAATAGAGGCTTTCTCTTTGATGCTCGGTGGATTGTGAAGCCTTGTTTGCCTTTAGCATCCAACCTGAATGAGAGAATTTGGGGTTCAGGCGTACCAAAAGTGGGGTTCTGCTGGACTGAACGTTGAGTTGGAAATTTCAGGACATCAAGAAATGGGGACAAAAGCACCCTATCAGGTGTAGTGTGCATGCATTTACGGACGGTTCTCCACATGCTCAGCTGTGAGCAGTCTGCCAGAAAATGGGACTGTCTTCTGTCATCCAAAGGGGCCTGGGCCCCCAAACTGATGTTACTTCCCTGGTGAATGGCAGCAGACGGTGACAGAGGGGAGGGCTCTCCATGCTCTTCGAGCGGAATCTAAGCTCTATCCACCTCATCCAGCAGACAGAAAGTTTTATCAGATTCTTCTGTTAACTCAGATTCTTCTACTTCAGTGTTTTGGGGAAGGTGACTTGTTCTCACTTAGTTGTAACTCACTGAAATCTGAGAGAAAAAAAATAATTAATTTTAAAGATTTGGTTGCTTCGTGGTAAGCGTTGTAGAATAGCTGGTGGTGTGATGGGCCTTCTTATGCACTTGACAACCCTTGGACACAGCCCGAAAGCAGGAAAACAAAGAACTAACTGCAAGTTGCACAAGCACCGAGTTTGTCATCAGAATGAAAAGCTGTTGCATCTGTGAAGAAAAAACCTTTCTCAATATGGAGTTGGGTAATTTCACCTGGTAACGTATGTACACATGGTGTGTTGTTCACATTTCACCTGGCAGGGAGACCCAGGAAAGAAGCAAATTGGGAATGTCAGGGACTCCTTGGAAGGTCCTGGAAAAGCTTGTGTGTGTGGGTGGGCATATTCAAAGATAGCATTCTAAATTGAGCATAGGTTACCAGTCTGTAGGAGCTATATGACCAGGAGGTGCGTGTGCCCTCAAACTGCCTAGGGAAAAGGAATGGATCTTAGGACCACGACCCCTGGATATAGAAAGGCTAGGGAAGGAATTTGTACCGTGAAGATTTAGAGAGGTGGGCAAACTTGAAGGCCACAGAGTAGAACCTGCAACTGGCATGTTGGTACAAAGCATCCCAGCAAAAGGGTCTTAATTTTTCAGCAGAAGGACTTCGCTGGCTGTTCAGTGGTTAAGACTCTGCACCTCACAGCAGGGGGTGTGGGTTTGATCCCTTGTCAGGGAACTAAGATCCCACATGCCGTGTGGTGTGGCCAAAACTTAAAACAACAAAAATTTTTTTTAACATAAAATTTGAGGGATGGATTGTTAATATAATTGTCCCTGGAGGGGCCCAAATTCACAGTTTTCCTGCGGCCCTTATGTCAAACGCTGGTTCTCACCTGCTCAGATCGTTGTGTTCCTTGTATACTGTACACATGGTGTGTATACTGTAGGGGTGAAAACTTACCTACCTGTGATGTCCAGACCATGAGGGGAAGAAGAGGAAATAAAAGTAGCACTGCCTGCAGGTATGTGAGCAGAGAAGTGGAAGAGGAAGAACAAGCAGGCAGGCATGCTCCAGGGTCCTCCTCTCTGCCATCCATTCTCCCCAGCACGCCCACCCCCAGTCTTGAATAGGGGAAACTGTAGAAACATCTAAGACAATAGGGCAGCTATGAGGAATTCAGAATGTCGGAGGTTGTGGGCTGCTTCCCTGGGTAAGGCCTGGAGAGGCTGCAAGCTGCCAAAAGAAGGCTTCCCCTTGGCTTTGCATCATGTCCAGTATACTGTAGGATCAGTGTGGCAGAGGGCAGAGCCTAGGCCGTGAACACCAGCGTACCATGTCCAGTCCCTCACAGCTTGTGCTTGGTCCACAGGGAATCAGAGGCTTCCCTGTGCCCCATGACAGCACTTGGAAGTGCCGTAGAGGCTGGTGTAGAGACGGGCCATGAAGAGGCCTGCAGAGGGGGGTTTTATGGCAAAAGGCAAGTGGTTGGGACCATGGGCTTCAGCTCTGAGGGCTGGCATCTCACTCTAGAGGCCAGGTGAGGCGCACTGCATTCAGGGAATTATGGACGCTCAGGAAGGAAGCCAGGTGTTTCATGGCAGAGCTAGAAGACCTCACAGGGATCCAAAACAACACTTTCCTTCTGCTGTGAGTTCACATTTGAACTTCTGATTTCCTGAGCTCCAAGACCTTAGTTATTTTTTTTTAAGCTATTTATTTTATGTCAGAGTATAGCCAATCAGCAATGTTGTGATAGTTTCAGGTAAAACAGCAGAGGAACCCAGCCATACATCTACAAGTACCCATTCTCTCCCAAACCCAGTGCCATCCAGGCTGCCACATAACACTGAGCAAAGTTCCCTGAGCTATACAGTAGGTCCTTGTTGGTTATCCATTTTAAACACAGCAATGTGTACATGTCGATCCCAAACTCCCTACCTTTTCTCCGCTGGCAACCATAAGTTCATTCTCTAAGTCTGTGAGTCTGTTTTTGTTTGTAAATAGGTCCATTTGTATACTTTCTTTTTAGATTTCACTTATAAGGGATATCATATGATAGTTCTCCTCTGTCTCCCAGACCTTCTTGGTAAAGTGAGGAGGGCAGGGGGAAAGAAAGCGACTTGAGAAGCAGCATTTACTTCAGAGAGACCAAATTACTCCAAAACATACTGTTTGAACAAATCATCTAATATTCACCAGCAAGCCTAAATCTCCCCTTGCCACCTAACAGGACAGGGGCTTATAGGAAAGATTAGACTACAGAAAACAAACCACATTGTTTTTGCACCTCTCAGTTAGAGTGTGAGTTAATACGCATCCCTGCATAGGAAGTGTCCAGTTAAGGCCAGCCTTTTGGTGGAGCACACAGATCCTCATGGCCAGCATGGGGGCAGGAAAGGGGAGCCTTTGTTCAGGAGCAGTAGTGACTTGAATCAGCTTGTGGGCCCACTGTTCATCTGAAGAGTGGGCAGGACCCACAGCAGAGCAAGGAGGAGACCATCAGTGGGCATGGTGGGACTGTGGTTGGCTGAGTGCGGCAGTGGGCTTGCAACAAACCTGTTTTGTCACTTAGGACCTCTTGGTTGCTAGTGACAGAAAACCCAAACTGCGTTAAGGATGCTAGCATTCCTGCTGCAACAGTAGCCAAAGTAGAAATCTACTTCTCCTGTACCTACAAGTTGAGTATAGACAATTTTGAGCTGATAGTTCAACCCAATAATCAAGATCCCAGGCCCTTCCTATGCTGTGACTGCTATCCTCAACATGGAGCTTCTAAGGAACTTCCCCGGTGGTCCAGTGGTTAAGACTGAGCTCCCAATGCGGGGGGCCCGGGTTCCATCCCTGGTCAGGGAACTAGGTCCTACATGCCTCAACTAAGACCCAGTGCAGCCAAATATTTAAAAGCAAAACAGAGCTTCTAACTTCCACCACTGTACCCACATTCCTGCAGCATAAAGGGGAGGGAAAGTAGAGGGCACACGATTTTGTTAAGGTCATGAATTATAAGTTGCATATATCACTTTCTTTTTAAAAATATTTTATTGAAGTATAGTTGATTTTCAATGTGTTAGTTTCTGATGTATGGCTGAGTGATTCAGTTTATATATGTATATGCAAAGTGATTCAGTTATATATATATGCATATTCTTTTTCATATATTTTTCTGTTATGGTTTATTACAGGATATTGAATATAGTTCCTGTGTTATACAATAGGACCTGGTTGTTTATCTGTCCTGTATATAATAGTTTGCATCTGCTAATCCCAAACTCAATGCCTTCCTCATATATGTGAGCAACTCAATTCCAGAATCCTATTTTAAGGCCATTGCTGATACCAATTATGGTACTAATCAGGTCCCCAAAGGAAGTAAGGGGCATGCTCAAGGGGATTGTTTGAGGAGAGTTTAATAAAGGAGCTATTTGCTAAGGCATGGACTGGGAAACCAAAAGGGATGTGCAATAGTCCTGTGTTGTCAGCCTCAGGAAACCAACCATCCCGAAGCCTGAAGGAGCAAGGATGCAGAGGACTGCTGGAATGAGAGAGGGTAGGTAAAGGTAAGATCTACCTGAAAATAGTCATGGCCTATGGTAGAAAGAAGTCAGCCCTCAGCAGCCCCACAAGAAAGGAGGCAAGGGAATAAATATCCCAACCTTATTACTTCCTGTGCTTCCACCTTCCACTTGTGCTGACAATTAGCCAATCCCAACAGAAAGCCAGAAGGTAAGGGGAGCCTATTGATATAATTCTTGAAGATCAATATCCAGGGACACAGAGCCTTGCAGAGAACAAGGGCAGGAGAAAACAAATAATAACTATCTAGAACACAGTCCAAACTAGTTTAAACAAACAATTTCCTGGCTCATATAACTGCAAGAAGATCAAACCAGTTAATCCTAAAGGAAATAAATCCTGAATATTCACTGGAAGGACTGATGCTCAAGCTCCAATACTTCGGCTACCTGATGTGAAGAGCCGACTCATTGGAAAAGACACTGATGCTGGGAAAGATTGAAGACATAAGGAGAAGCAGGCGGCAGAGGATGAGATGGTTAGATAACATCACCGACTCAACGGGCTTATATTTAAGCAAACTCCAGGAGATTGTGAAGGGCAGGGGAGCCTGGTGTGCTGTAGTCCATGGGGTTACAAAAGAGTCGGACACGACTTAGTGACGGAACAACAACAACATATCTGAAAAGTCAAGCTGTGAGACTTATAGAGGGGCTCAAATGAGGCCATCAGTTTTTCCCCTCCATTCACAGGCTTCATATAAAGGCAGGATCTCCCATCATGCTCCACGCTGGCTCTAAAACTTACCTATTTCATTCAAGGACAGTAGGATTTATCAACGGATTCATTGGATCTCTTTGAATCCGGTTGAAACATTTGGCATGCCTGAACCCATTGTGATGCTCAGCATCAAGGAGAGGTGTGGCTTGGTTTAGATCTGTGTCTGGAACTGGTGTTGAAAATCACGAAGCAAAAGCATGGCATGGAGCCTGAATGAAGAGAAGCAATGTTGATGTTAGGTAGTGAAAACACTGAGTACCCTATATCTCTCTTCCCAGATGTACCTATGAATCAGCTGCAGAATTTTATGAATTAGGCCTACAGTGGGGCCTGAGAGTCCTTATTTCTAGCAGATGGTATGGTGCTGCCAGTCCAGGGAACACATTTTAAGTAGCAAGATTCTACAGCTGCACTGTATAATGGGGTAGCCACTGTCCCCATGAAGCTGCTGAGCACTATAAATGCAGCTAGTCTAATTTGAGATGTGCTGTAAGTGTAAAATACACACTGGATTTTAAAGACTTAATATGAAAAAAACCACCTAAAATGTCATCAATAGTCTTTATACAGATTACATGTTGAAATGATATTTTAGATAGATTAGGTTAAATAAAATGTTAAAATTAATGTCACCTGTTTCTTTTTTACTTTTTTAGCATAGCTACTAGAAATATAAAAATACATATGTGGTTCACCTAGTTCTGTAGAATAATACTGTGTTCGTTATCCAACTCCTGAAGGTGGTAATTATCAAAAGTAGATGAAGTTGGGGTCCTTAAAACATTTTCACTGATGATACTCAAGTCTGAAGAGCCTCATAAAGCAGAGAGCTCATGAAAATTAACCTCATGGGTACTTGGACTGGGTGCACCCTCAGGATCTCGTGACCTCAGGGTTAGGAATTCACAGATTCAACTGATGCATAAGTGCTTAGGACATGGGACACTAGAAGGGCCAGGCAGGGTTTGATCTGAGGAAACAGGAAATTCTGGGGATCCCAGAATTTCTCCTGTAGCCAGCAGTTACTTCTTTTCTCAATCTTGTTTATGCACTTGCCTAAAGCAGAAATTTTCAGCATGCTTATCGATTTCTCAAAACTATCCTGCACTGTAGCCACTAAGCTAATCTTCTCTACCCTCTGGGTTTACCAGTCCTTTCCTGCCCAGACACATGTACCCTGTTGCAGCCTGCATTTCAGGGGCTCCGTACTGAACCTGGAGGGATCTCATCCTATCAGTCTGTTCGCCCCTAGATGTGCCCCTCAGTTTTCCCATCTGTCTGTATCATTCCCTTACTGCCTGAATCTCCTCCTCTGTCGGGCCTCTACTCCACCAGTTTTGTTGCCTTTCAAAGCCAGCTTCAATGTTACCTGCCTCTTACAGAGACCTGTCTTCAGGTCTTACAGGACACATTGCCTTTGGCACACATCAGCATATGTGCTATGGAAGGCTGTGTGGTTTAATTCTTCAGTTATTTGGGTTTTCCTGCATTTTTGTCTTGATTCATTGCCTGGACTTTAAGTTCCCTGAGGCAAGAGCCCTGGGTAGTTTCTGTTTATATTCTGCTTTTGACTTGGACCAAGATAATAAGCAGGTCCTCAAAAACAAAATTTGGTTCATTTTCTTGACATAGAATGCTGATTGAAAATACACAGATTTTTACATATGCATGAATATATGTTGCCAGTGATCATTTTTATATTGAAAATAGTTCTTTTTAAAAAGCAGGATGGTAGCTAGATGCTGATGAGGATGTGGAAAAAGAAAACTTGTGCCATGTTAGAAAAGTAAACTGGTGCAGCCACTACGGAGAACAGTATGGAGGTTCCTCAAAAGATTAAAAATAGAACTGCCATATGGTCCAGCAGTTCCACTTCTGGGTATATATCCAAAGCTTTTCTGTTTATATTCTGCTTTTGACTTGGACCAAGATAATAAGCAGGTCCTCAAAAACAAAATTTGGTTCATTTTCTTGACATAGAATGCTGATTGAAAATACACAGATTTTTACATATGCATGAATATATGTTGCCAGTGATCATTTTTATATTGAAAATAGTTCTTTTTAAAAAGCAGGATGGTAGCTAGATGCTGATGAGGATGTGGAAAAAGAAAACTTGTGCCATGTTAGAAAAGTAAACTGGTGCAGCCACTACGGAGAACAGTATGGAGGTTCCTCAAAAGATTAAAAATAGAACTGCCATATGGTCCAGCAGTTCCACTTCTGGGTATATATCCAAAGCAAATGAAAACACTCTGTCAAAGAGATACCTGCACCCTCATGCTTATAGCAGCATTACTTTCAATAACCAAGATGTGGGAACAACCTAAGTGTCCATCAATGGCTGTATGAGTATGTTTATGTGTTGGGGTGTGTGTGTGTGTGTGTGTGTGTGTGTGTATACACACGTTTCATCCATTAAAGTGCTTCTGTGGTGGCTCAGACGGTAAAGAATCTGCCTGCAATGCAGGAGATCTGGGTTCGATCCCTGGATTGGGAAGATCCCCTGGAGAAGAGGATGGCTACCCACTCCAGTATTCTTGCCTGGAGAATTCCATGGACAGAGGAGCCTGGTGGACTACAGGGGGTTGCAACGAGTCAGACACAACTGAGTGACTAACACGGTCATCCATTAAAAAAGAAGGAAACTCTGCCATTTGGAACAACATGAATGGACCTTGAGGGCATTATGCTAAGGGAAATAAGTCAGACAGAAAAAGACAATTTATGATCTCAATTATATGTGGAATCTAAACAAAAAACCAGACTCAGAGAGATCAGATTTGTGGTTACCAGAGGTGAATGTTGAGGGGAGAGGGAATTAAAGTGGTTAGAATGTACAGACTTTCAGTTATAAGATAAACAGCTATTGAGGTTATAGCATGATGACTGTAGTTAACAGTGATGTGTGATATACAGAAAAGTTAAAAGAGAGTGTATGCTAAGAGTTCTCATCACAAAGAGAAAAACATTTCTCTTTTGATCTATACAGAATGATGGATGTTAACTAAAGTTACTGTGGTAATCATTTCACAAAATATATGCAGGTCAAATTGTGCACCTTAAACTTGCATAGTGCTATATGTCAGTTATAGCTTAATAAAACTGGGGGAGGCGGGGAACAAGATGGAAAGTTAAGCTTTAGGCGTTGCATAAGCCCCCAGGAGCTTTTGTTTTTTACTTCATTTTTATGTTAAAATTGTTAAGTTTTTTATCTTGAGATAATTATAGACTCACAGGAAGTTGCAAGAATAGCACAGAGAAGTTTCTGAACGCTTTACACAATTTCCCTCAGTGGATACATCTTCTGTAACTAGAGTACAGTATCAAAAGCAGAAGCTGGACTCTAGTATAATGTGTGTCTGTGCAGTACTTTGCCGCTTTATTATGTACAAGTCTGTGTGACCAGCAGCACAATCAAGATATAGAACGATTACAACACCTTAAAACCTCCCTCTGCTACTTCTTTATTGCACACCCATCCCCTTCCCCTGCAACTATCCCTGACTCCTGACAACCACTAATCAGTTCTCCATCTCATCCATTTCCAGCAGAATTTCATTTTGATTTATTGATAGTTTTTGGAGCATCTCTCTTTGTGTAGATATTCAGGTGTGGCACTGTATATACATAACTTACCTCAGTTCTGATTGTGTTGACCTGACCAGTTTCAGTGAGGGATAGGAAACTTTCTTTAATTTCCTTTACTCTTCTTGGTTTATAACTGTCTCAAATATTTTCTCTATACAAATCGAGGTCTTCTATGGTGGTCCATCGTTAAGACTTTGCATTTCCACTGCAGAGGGCATGGATTCCACCCCTGGTTGGGGAAGTTCCGCATGCCATGCAGAGCGACAAAAAAGGAAAAAAAATAATAAAAGATTGAGAATCACATCAGATGATATGTGTATACTCAAGATAGAGGACGCTGGACAGGACCTAGTGGGCTTTGATCTTTTTAGGAAAGAGGAAATAGAAGGGACCACAGAGTCCCTCCTCCCAGGTTTGAGCAGATGTAAATACTTGAAATAGAGATTACCACAGTGCTTATCACCTTCTGTGATCTGCCCTGCACACAACTACTAACCTTTTGCTTAAACCATCAGATACGATTTAGAAAACTGAAGAGGAAACCAAAAACATTGTATTAAAATATTTTTACTCTTTTGTTCTTCCTTCTTGGTAGTCCAAGATTCCTTTTCCGATCATTTATTTTGTGCCTATAAACTTGTTAGCTATTTTTTAAGAACTGCTGATGACAAATTCTCGCAGTTTTTCTTCATCTCAGCATGTCCTAATTTCCTCTTCATTTCTGATTTTCTCTGCATATAGGATTTTGAGTTGACAGTTCTTTTCTTTCAGCACGTGGAAAACATTGTGCCACTTCCTCTGACTTCCTTGGTTTCTGATGAGAAATTTGACCTCATTCAAATGTTTTTTTCCCCCATTATAGGGAAGTTGTTTCTCTAGCTACTTTCAAGATCTTTTCTTTGTCTTCAGTGTTCAGAAATTTAACTACGTGTATCTTGACATGGATTTCTTTGAGTTATCCTGTTTGGGATTTTATAACCTTCTTGAATCTATAGGTTTATGTCTTTGCCATATTTGTAAAATTTTAGCCATATTTATTTGAGTATTTTTTTAAGCTCCACTTTCTTCCTCCTCTACTTTTGAGACTCCAATGACATAAATACTAGATATTTTCTTATAGTGCCACAGATTCCTGGGAATGTGAATTTTTTTCTGTCATCTCTTGTTCAGATTAGGTGATTTCTATTATTCTTTTTTTAAAAATTTTATTTATTTTTTAATTGAAGAATATAGAATTTTGTTGTTTTCTGTCAAACCTCAACATGAATCAGCCATAGTTCATTTTATTATAGAACTAATCTAGTAAGATTTTTATTTCAGTGGTTTTTTTTTTTCAGTTTCAAAATTTCAGTTTAGTTCTTCATCTGTTTTGTTTCTTTGCTGAGACGCTTTTCATTTGTTTGAAGTATGTCTGTAATAGCTCACTGAAGCATTTTTACACTGGCTGCTTAAAAATCATTGTCAGATAATTTTAACATCTGTGCCATCTTGGGGTTAACAACTGTTGTTTATCCTTTCTTGCTTAAGTTGAGATTTTCCTGGTTCTCAGTATAAAGAGTGACTTTCAGTCCTGGACATTTAGAGTATTATGAGACTCTGGATAGATATTTAAATCTTCTGTTTTTAATGGCTGAATAATACTCCATTGTGTAATTTACCATAGCTTTCTCATCCATCCATCTGCTGGTGGACCTCTAGGTTGCTTCCATGTCCTGGCTATTATAAACAGTGCTCCATACTTTTGAATCAGTTCTAATAAGGTGGATGAAACTGGAGCCTATTATACAGAGTGAAGTAAGCCAGAAAGAAAAACACCAATACAGTATTTGCTAAGTCACTTCAGTCGTGTCCGACTCTGTGCGACCCCATAGACGGCAGCCCACCAAGGCTCCCCTGTCCCTGGGATTCTCTAGGCAAGAACACTGGAGTGAGTTGCCATTTCCTTCTCCAATGCATGAAAGCGAAAGGTGAAAGTGAAGTCGCTCAATCAGGTCCGACTTAGTGACCCCATGCACTGAAGCCTACCAGGCTCCTCCATCCATGGGATTTTCCAGGCAAGAGTACTGGAGTGGGGTGCCATTGCTTTCTCCGCCAATACAGTATACTAATGCATATATATGGAATTTAGAAAGATGGTAGCGATAACCCTGTATGTGAGACAGCGAAAGAGACACAGATGGAGTGAGACAGCAAAAGAGATACTGAGGTGAAGTCACTCAGTCGTGTCCGACTCTTTGCGACCCCATGGACTGTAGCCTACCAGGCTCCGCCATCCATGGGATTCTCCAGGCAACAGTACTGGAGTGGGTTGCCATTTCCTTCTCCAGGGGATCTTCCCGACCCAGGGATCGAACCCAGGTCTCCCGCATTGGAGGCAGACACTTGAACAGTCTTTTGGACTCTGTGGGAGAGGGCGAGGGCGGGATCATATGGGAGAATGGCATTGAAACACATAAATTATCATATGTGAAACGAATTGCCAGTCCAGGTTCAATGCATGATACTGGGTGCTCAGGGCTGGTGACTGGGATGACCCAGAGGGATGGGATGGGGCGAGAGGTGGGAGGGGGGCTTCATGATGGGGAACACATGTACACCCATGGCTGATTCATGTCAATGTATGACAAAACCAATACAAAAAAAATAAAATAATAGCAGAATATAGCTACAAAAAAGATTAAAAGTAAAATGTAGCAATTCCACTTCTGTTTACTTACTCCCAAAATTAAAATGAGTATCTCAAAGAGAAAAAAAAAAAATAAGTCCTCTGTTTTAGCAGGCTCACTCTGTCACCACACTGATGCTGTCAGAAAGAGGTCAAAGTTCAGGTTCCCAGCTCAGCCTCTGCTGCCGTCCTAGAAGTAGAGAGGTACACGCGTGCTTTGTCTCTCAGCTGTGCTTTACTCTGTGTAACCCTGTGATCTGTAGCCCGCCAGGCTCCTCGGTTCATGGGATTCTCCAGGCAAGAATATTGGAGTGGGTTGCCTTTTCCTTCTCCAGGGGATCTTCCCAACCCAGGGACTGAACCCGAGTCTCCTGCCTTGGCAGGTGATCTTGTTACCACTGAGCCACGTGGGAAGCCCGCGGAGAGGCAGAGTTGGTGCCTAAGGACTGCTGGGCTAGTGCAGGAGTTCAGGCTGTCCGCTGAGCCTGTGCGTAGGCCACTCTGGTGGGAGGGCAGGATGCCCTGATGGCTTGCACCGACAGTGGAGGAGGCCATTGGTGCTGGTAGTGATGAGAACCCTGGCTGTCTGCTCGGCCTCCTGACAACTCCCTGCAGACAGGAGTGGGGGCCCAGGCTCCCGGTTTGCCTTGGCGGGCAGGGTGTGCATTACCTGCACAGTTTTCCTGTGGTTTGGCTGGAGTAGAGTATTACTGTCTAAAAGTAGTCTTTCTTGTTGGGCTGCCCCTTCCTGGCTAGAAAGAGCAGGACTTCTTTTTTTCTTTTTGTCTGTACCCATTTGTTTCTAGGTTACTAGCTTCTCCAGTGCTCAGTCTGAGATATTCGAAGCAAAAAGAAAAACCTGGGAATCCCTGTCATGTCTTTCTCTGAGTCCTAAGGCCACTAGCCTGTTTATCTTCCTCTCTGTCCTTTGAAGTCTTTATTTATTTATATATCTCTATTTTGGGGAAAGAAATGGCAACCCACTCCATTCTTGCCCACTCTCAATTCTTGCCTGGAGAGTTCCATGTGGAAGAGGAGCCTGGCAGGCTATAGTCCATGGAGTTGCAAAAAGCTGGACTTGACTGAGTAAGTAACACTTTCACTTTCTTTCTAGTTATCTATCTATTTCTCCCAGGGCGGGTTAAGCTGTACTTAACAGAGGGATTGGGGAGAGGTGTGTTTATTCCATATCTGGTACTTCTTCCCCGGTACCAGAAGTCCCCGGGGACTTATGGACCATCTCTTCTGTCTCACCTGGTGAACAGCAGCCAATGGGGACAATGTTTCCCTGAAATGATGGTGACTCCCTCCTCCCGCACCTCCCTACCGGCTCAGTGGCTCTGCCTGTGTTCTACTCTGTGATTCTGAATTCACCCTCTGGAATTTGAGATCCTTCCAGCCTGGTTTGAACAGGCATTCTCCAGTTTTCTACTACTTGCCAGTTCCTGGCCCAACCACTCAGAATTCCCTGTCAGCCAGAGGCCCACAAAGGCTGCTTCTGCTGTCTCGAGGGCAAGAACTCTATTTGTGCCTCCCAGGCTGGTGATATTATCCCCTTTGCTACAGAGCAAGGCTTGCAGGGCGACTGCCGAGCAGCCATGTTGCATATCCCTTTTTACAGGATCAGTAATCTGGTCCTTCTGTCTCAAATGTCATGGAGTTCCTGAGAATCTCTTTTAAGTTAAGGAAAAATATTTTTGAGTTGAAGAAAATATTTTCAGTATATTTCTATTAAGACTCAAAATTAGTGAGTAATTGTTAAAAAGCCAACTATCCAAGATGAGATTTTCAGATATCTGGGAATATATTATCAAACTTTTCCTCCACTTGCCCACTGAGGCACGAAACAATTATTTTCTTTCTGTTTCAATCATTCCTAATGAATGATTTTGAAATACCCACCTTAGGGAGATGCA
This sequence comes from Aepyceros melampus, assembly GCA_006408695.1. NCBI lineage: Eukaryota > Metazoa > Chordata > Mammalia > Artiodactyla > Bovidae > Aepyceros > Aepyceros melampus. The sequence goes on along the minus strand of SJXQ01004848.1, from coordinate 386,044 downwards.
GGAAGAGAGACTTTTGTGCAAGTGGAGTAGCAGCGATGCTTGTCCTTTTTAACTTAAAACATTTTTTTTTAATTATGAAAAATTTTAGACACACGAGAAGAGAGAAGAAATGCTCCTCCAGTTTAATAACTGCTATAGGTCACATTTGCTTCATATAGCCTTTGTTATTTTTTCTCTCTTAATTATTTAAAGGCGAATCCAAGACATTACTCATTTCATAACAATATGCTTTCGAATTAGTCTTTAACAAATATTCATTTCCCGTATGTAACCACAATGCTGTATCACATCTAAAACAGTGATAATTGTCTAGCATCATCTAATACCCAGATTTCCCCAGCTATCTCTTTTTTTAGTGATAAAATATCCATAACATAAAATTTACCATAGTAAACAATTTTTAAGTATACTGTTCAGTATGTCGGGGTTTTTTTCTTGAGGGAGGGGGAGATTGTCATATATTTGTACAACCATCTCCAGAACACTCCATTGTGCAAAACTGAAACTCTGTACCCATTAAATAACTATTTTTTTCAAATAATATTTGAAATTGCCTTTTAAGAAAATTGAAGTAAAGTTGATTTACAACGTTGTGTTTGTTTCAAGTATAGTGAGGTGATTCGGTTTTATGTGTGTGTTTATTCTTTTCAGATTCTTTACACAACAACCCTTCATTCTCTCCTTCCTACAGGCCCTGGAAACCACCATTCTATTTTCTATCTCTAAGAACTTGGCTGGTCTAGATACCTTATAGAGGTGGAATTATATAGCATTTGTCTTTTTGCAACTGGCTCATTTCATTTAGCACAATGTCCTCATATTGTAGTGTGTGTCAGAATGTCATTCCTTTTCAGGGTGAATACTATTCTGTATATGTATATATATACACCACCTTTTATTTTTCCATTCATCTGTCAGGGGATACCTGGTTGCTTACTCATTTTAGCTGCTGTGAATAATGCTCCTATGAATACGGGTGGTACACGTGTCTCTGATATCAACACCCGCTTTCCATTCATTGGGGTTTATACACAGAAGTGGAATTGCTGAATCATATGGTATTTCTATTTTTAATTTTTTTTGGAAATTGGCATACCACAGCAACTGGACCATTTTACATTCCTGTCAACAGTGCACAAAGGTTCTAATTTTTCTCCATCTCATCAACACTTGTTATTTTCTGAGTTTTTGATAGTAGCCATCCTAATGGGAGTGAAATAGTATTTCATTATGGTTTTGAATTGCATTTTCCTAATGATAGCATCTTTTCATGTATTTTCTTAGTCACTTGTATATCTTCTTTGGAGAGATGTCTATTCAAGACCCGTGGTCATTTTTTTTTTAACGTGGTAGTTTTGTTGCAGCTTTTAAAACTATTTTTAAAAATTTATTTTTGGCTGTGCTGAGTCTTCGTTGCTGTGTGTAGGCTATTCCCTAGTTGCAGGGAGCTGGGGCTCCTCTCTAGTAGCGGTGCTCGGGCTTCTCACTGCAGTGGCTTCTCTTGTTGCAGAGTGCAGGCTCTAGGCGCCCAGGCTTCAGTACTTACCGCTCGTGGACTCTAGGGCATGCAGGCTCAGTAGCTGTGGCGCCCAGGCCTAGCTGCCTCGTGGCATGAGGGATCTTCCCAGACCAGGGCTCAAACCTATGTCCTCCTTCATTGGCAGGTGGACTCCCAACCACTGCACCACCAGGGATGATGTGCTCATGTTTTAATTGGGTTGTTTGTTTTTTTTGTTGTTGTTAAGAGTTCTCATATATTCTGTATATTGTCCTCTATCACCCAAAAACATCTTTTTTTTTTTAAAAGTATGTTTAATTAGGCTGCTGTGCCAGGTCTTGGTTGCGATTCGCAGGATCTTTTTTAGTTGCATCAGGCAAGATAACAATGTGCGGTGTGTGGGATCTGTTAACAGTTCCCTGACCAGAAATCCCTGCATTGGTAGTATGGAGTCTTAGCCTCTGGGAAGTCCTCCAGAACCTTTCTTGATAATTAATGTGTTTGAACTAGGATTGAACAAAGCCACACCGTCGGTATAGTTTATTGTCCCATCTGGAGGAGCTCCCTCTCCCTGTTTCATCTCTCGCTCTTGATTCCGTCGGAATCCAGGTCCATCGTCATGTAGTTGTAACCTTGTATTTAATCTCTGCTGCTGCCCTCCAAAACTTGCCTTGGACAATTGCGCAGTGAAATTTCTCTTTCGAAAAAAGGATTTCTCTGTCAAAAGTTCTTAGAGGACTAAACCAAAAGTGAGAAGAGGAAGCTTTCTCAGTATCTGGGAACCTGCCTGTGGGGAGGTGGGCACTGGAGGAAGGTGGGAGGGGTGTGAGGATCAGATGAAAGTGAGCTGAGCACATTCGGGTTCACCATCATGACCTGAGAGAATGGAGGCTTTCCCCATGATGTAACGTGTTACCCAGAAACCCCTCGCCATGACCAGGAGCAGACCCAAAGATTGTACCCCCGCCATAGCCATGGGGGTTTCAGGCACATCCCGGGGGCCCTGCTGGGACCACACTGAGGCTGTGTTCCCAAGGGGCCACTAGAGAGGAAGGTCTGGCCTCGGCGCTGCTCTGAACACAGAGGGGGTTTCTAGGAGTGCTAGGGACCGGGCTGGGATGCCTCCAGCATCCACAAGGCTCAGGAGCCAGGACATGGTAACAGAGACCAGGGAGAGAATAGCTGAGGTTGCTCATAATCTCTGGGCACTCTAAAAAAATCACTGGACTCATCTCCGGGATTAGGATTATGGGTGGTTTTTTTTTTTTTTTTTTTTCATTTATATTTTCCAATTTTTCTCAAGGGAACAGTAAAAAAGTGGTGCCTTCTATTTAAACACAGATCAACTCCTTTAGGGTTAACATAGACATGCCCCAGGATGGCCATTCTTAACAACTGAGTTCTCCAGGGATCTGTGATCTAGAATGAGGATCTTATCCAAACTCTTCTTGGGGCCTGGAAGAGCAGCCCTGTCCCACCCAGGCACGTGGCTAATTCCCCGGAAGACCCAGCTTGGCAGAGGTAAGCAGAGTCCCCAGCACTGGGAGCTGAGCTGCTGTTTCTAACTTTGTCTGCAGCCCTGGTGAGGCAGGGGGTGGAGCCCCAGCCTTCAGGAAGCCCCTGCCAGACCCACTTGAACCACCCCAAGAGGCCAGTTTTTTGCACCCCAAAGAGCCTTATCCCAGGTTACTGCTTCCATACTCTTCCAGACACAAAAGAAACCTGCTGCTCCCAAAGTAGAGACTCTTTATTATAAACCTAGAATACAGAAGGGGGCAACTACAAACAGAGGCCTTTCTCAGCTCTCTTTGACCTTCTCACAATGAATAGAAACAGGTTTGAAAGATACCTTTTTGAAATTGTTGTAAAATATCCCCCAATATCAAAGGGGATAGGCACCTGGTAGCTAAGTGCTTCATGAGAATCAGGCAGAGTGGGGCCTCCAGACCCTCCTGAGACCCCGAGGGAAGGTGCTTTGCCCCCAGCCCTCACTGAAGGTAGAGCAGAGAAGACATTTGCTTTTAGATTCAGGGTCCTGGGCTCCATGCTGGGACAGAGACCTGAGACCGTGACCGTTTCTCCTTGAAGGAGAGGTGAAGAGAAAGGACAACTCTCTTGAGGAGAGAATAACAGCTGTTGCAGCTAACCTGTTGGGCGAGTTCAACAGCTCTTTTCCCTGCTCTGCGCTTCACTGAAGGTGTAAATGCTGGTACAGTGGGTCCTTTCCAGAATCTGGTTCCAGTGAAAAAGGAAAACAGAAAAAGAATACAAGAGAGTCCCATCTTGACCAGGGTTAGGGTCCCCTTGTGGTAGGACTATCCCACCAGCTGTTTCTGGGAGCTGTACCAGGGGAATGTGTGCAGGAAGATGCCTGCATGTCTGTGCGTGAGGGTTCCAGGCCGTGTATCCCTGTGTCTCGGCCTGTGGGCTTGTACGTGTCCCTGTGCCCACAAGCTTCGGGGCAGGAGGCTCTTGTGTGGTTCCTGTAAACTAGTTCCAGCAAACACCTTGGTAAGCAACAGAAGACTGGTGGGAAAGTTCTCCCTGTGAGTGGGCCCCGGAAAGAAAGACTTCCTGCCCACACCACCATGCAGACCTAGCCCCAGAAACCAAATCTGATGGAGAGGCCAGAAGTTGGGATCCTGTATCGTGCAGGGCAGAGCTGAGAACCACAGGCACTCGACAGGTGGAAGTGAAAGACAGCCCCAGGAGTGCAGGCCAGACTCTGGGGACTTACCATGCCGAAGGGGAGCAGAGGCTGGGAGGAGTAAAAAAGGCAGATGAGAGGTGGGCCCGTGGGGGATCAGGCTCAATGCAGGATCCCCCTGTGCTGGGCCAGCTTGCTTCGCCCTCTGTCCCCTGGTGCAGAGGGAAGTGGGGTGTGAGGTGTGGGGCCCTGAAGCACTGTGGAAGCAGCTGCACAGCACCTGGTCCCAGCAGTGGCCAGCTGGCCCTCAACCAGGAGACAAAACAGTGCTTCACCATTTCCCATGATGATTCACACAGCAACCGCCTGTTCCCCACACCCCGCTTAGTTCTCAGGCAGAGAAACTGAGGCCCAAGACGGATGGAAGGGTCAGAGCTGGCTCTTCTGGTCTTCCGCTTCCTCCCAGCTGCCTCTGGTTTCCACCATCCTGGCTGATAACTCAGCAAGTGGGCATGCCCCATGTTCTATGGAGGACACAAGAGGTGCTGTCCAGATATGGACCGTGGCTGCAGCTGTGTCTGTGGAGCAGGCATGTCCAGGGATAGAGAGGCCAGAGGAGCACAGATCCCCCTACAACCGCGAGTGGAGGCAGGGGTAGAAGGACATGTACAGGCACACAGAGGCACGCGCTCCCAGGGGCTTAGGCAGTTCAGGGCATGGACAGGGCCTTGGCGAGGCGAGTCCAGAACCAGTTCTGGGTGCAGGGGTTGGTGTAGTCACAGACAGTGATGAAGCGCAGGATGCTGGGGAACTCTTTCTTCATTGGCTTGTACTTGATGGGGATCAGTCGCTTCTGATGGGCACCTGCAAGCCAGAGGGGGCAGAGCTTGCTCCAGGCTCTCTCATCACAGGGCTGGACCAGTCCTCCAGTCAGGGGTTAACAACAGCCCTTCCCCAATAAGCACCCCCGATGCCTATTCACCCACGCAAAGGGCACTCCTGTGCACACACACTTAGGTGTGTAGAGACCTGCCTGAGTTCCCTGATGCTGCATCCATGGCCCTTAAGGAGGGACGGCTGGCATCTTGAGGCCCTGCCCACTTTCTATGGTAAGGGCAGGGCTGAGCTCACCTGGAGAGAGGCTGAGTGCAAACTTAGTCTGGAAGTCACATTCCTTGCTTTGCAGGTATTCGTCAGAGACAACCACCACCATCCGACGGCACCTAGGGGAGAGTGGGCAGGCTACAGGCACTGGGGTGACTCACCAGGGGACAGCCTTGGGAGGATCCCATTGTGCCAGGCTAGACAGGGGCCGACTGGGAGGGCCCCAGCAGGGGGATCCCTGGCAGGGCTTTGCACACCCACCCACGTGCCCTGCGGCCACGTAGCCAACCTCTTCTCAATGAGTTCACTGGCGATGGACCAGACACAGGTGCCAGGCAGGACGTCGCGGTCAGACACGCACAGCTTCAGCCGATAGTTTGTCTGTTCTAGCTGCCGGATCATCTCATGGACAAACTCAATATCGCTGGGGCAGTAGCAGATGAAGGCATCAAAATACTCAGGCTTTTGCCCTGGGTGCGAGCACAATGGGGATGGTCAGAGCCCTCCAGGAAGGCTGGGGATGAGCCCAGCCAGGTGCCCCCAACCAAGGGACCTTGGTCCTCGATCCTACACAATCGAACAATGAGCACCTCCTCTCCACCCCAGGCCAAGCCCTAAGTTAGCCATGAGCTAGGCACATCACTTCTCATACTCGAAACCAGAGGTTGGACTATTATTATTCCCATTTCTTAGGAAACTGAAGCTCAGAGAGATTAAGTGACTTGCCCAAGCACAACCCATCTGCTTCCAACACTCATGCTCTTAACTCCACAATGTCCTACGGCCCAGAGGTGCAGGACTGGGCCCTTACCTAGGGGGTCGTCGCGAATGGTGATGCCTGCCATGTCATTTATCCGAGGGATGCTGCTGTCTATAGAGTCCACCTGTAAAGGCTTCTCAGATGCCTCCTGCTGCTGCTTCAGAATATACTTTTGGCAATCCTCCTCTGTAGGGAAGAGACAAGGTGTGGCCAGCTCCCCAGGGGAACCCCATGCCTTTACCCAGTCAGGATCCAGCCCCGCCCCACTCCAGCCCACTGGTGCCATCCACAGTTCAACAGCTCTGTTAGGATGGCCAGAGCTCCCACCTGGCTCTGGCCATCCTAAAAGGATCTCAGTGGTGTTCTGGTTATGAGAGAAGCCATCGAGGTCAGGCTTGTGCCTCTGTCCCTTTCCTCACCGCCCCCTCACCTAACCTGCCTTTTAAGGCTCCTGAGAATTAAACCCAAGGTCTCCTCTAGGATCCACTGCTGATGCAGGCAGAACAGGAAAGAAGCGCTCAGGAGACCTGGTGTTTGTATGCAGCAAGGGCAGCAGCCCCAACCAAACAAGGTATGCCTGTCTGTGGGCCACTGTCCCCATGCCTGTGCAAGTATATTGTGTGTCAGAAAGTGGCAGGAAAGGGTGCATTTTCTAGGGACCTGAGATTTCCAAGAATGTCAGCTTTCAGCCCCTTCCCTGCCTATTGCTCTACTTGAAGCAGTCCCAAGCACCCCAAAAGAGGACCCGGATTCTGACCCCTGGTCCGATGTGAAAGCTTTGGCCTTAGCGGTTTTCTTGTGCCTTTCGGGGCCTTCGCCTCCTTTCTCCAGGCCCTATCATCCCCGGTATTGAAAGAGGGAACTAGTCTTGCGCGGTTTCCCCTCTGAGGGCTGTCTCCAATGTCTCCCTTGCTACCCCCAAAGTACCCCGCCACCCCGCCGCCTCCGAGGAGGGACCAGTGAAGGTCAGGTCCTTCATCTCCCGCTCCCACATCGGATGTGAGGCCGGAAGGGGGGCTTCCTTACCGATGCTGGGTCCCAGTTCCATCAGCACGTCGTCGCGGCCGAGCTTGGCGAGCAGCTCGAGCAGGCGGCCCACTGAGGCGCCCGGACGCCGCTGCCAGTCGTCCAGCAGCCTGCTCGTGGGGTCGGCGTACTTCTCCAGCTGCTGGATCTCCAAGTACTCGAAGTCCATCGCCTCCGCCAGCACGGTCCAGTCGGCCGCCACCGGCGCCCGCACGTTCAGGAAGAGCGACAGGCGGCGCCGCACTCGCACGTTGAGGCTGCCAGGGGCAGGGAGGACATGGAGGGCGTGGGGAGCGCGGACCCCGCGCCGGGGGCCCCTTCAGTCATGGCGGGCCGCCCCGGGAGCCGCCGCGCAGTCGAGTCGCGTCGTTGGCCTGCGCTTCCTCCTTCCCCTTCGGCCACCCCGCCCACCTGATCCCGCCCCGCCGGTCTCTCTTTCCGAGAAGCGCCGCCCTGCCCTGCAATCTGGAGCCCCAGTAGATGTGCGGAGGCGGGGGCGCCCCATCACTGCCGTCGAGATCTCGGGGGGGGCTGGGGATGTGGGGACCCGGAACCCGCCTTTTGGGGTGTTCTGAGCTCCACCCATCTGTCCACTAGGGTCTGGCGCGGCGGTGGGACGATAACCTTACTTCCGCGTTTACAGGAAAGACGGGACTTGATCTTTGGGAAGTGGGGGAGTCACCTTCTTTCCACTGGGGATCTGAGGGATTCAGGCGGTGCTGAGCTCGAGAATGACGGGGGGGCGGCACAGGGACAGGCCTCGGTTCTGCCTCCCCCCACCTCCCGCAGTTTGGGAGAGCACTCCTGCCCGTAGGACTTTGGGGACTCCCTGGCTGTACACTCGGACGTGGAGGAGGGAAAGGGCAGATTGCTTTCTGGCGCCAGAGGCATGCCACGGCCATGCCCTTCAAAAGTGGGGAGCACAACCCCTCCCTCCGTGTTTGAGGGTAACAGGACACCCCGGCCTTATGTCTGAGAGAATCCCAGTACTACCCTCTGGGGTCTAGGGGAAAACATTGACATTGGGAGTCAAGCCGGCACCTGGCTTCGCTCTTTAGGGGGCAGGGGACACCTCCTGACCTGGGGAGCTTTGGTTATTTCACTCATTCAGTAGGTATTTATTGATCACCTATTAAGTGTCAGGTATATTTCAAGCACCCCGGATACAAAGTCTTTCCCTGCCTTGGTGGAGACCCCAACCTAGTGGGGCAGGTGGGCACTAATCCCAAATTGACTGTAAAATTTGTTTTTTAAAAATGTGTGTATGTATGTATATGGTCTTTCTCCAGATCGGGAGTCCCGTCACATCTCAGCAACTTTGTACAATCCGTTCTCCTGCCACCCCAGAATCCCAGATTCCCTGTCTTCTCGAAAGACTTCCCAGGAGAGCTTAAACGCGTCAAGGTAGGCCTTGGGGCATCTCGGAATTATCTCGGTCTCCCAGTCTGGGGGGACAGCAGAGAAGGTTAGGAAGGGAGAAGAGGAATGAGAGGCCCCGGCGCCTCTTTCCCGGGTAAGAAACTGTAGGCAGCGCTCCTGACAATTCGCCATCTGTTTGGTGGCGGGCAGTGGGCAGGATTGTAGGGAAAGGGACCCCTGGCAATGGTGAAATTTTCTTCAAGCAACGAAAGGTGCTCTTGCAAACCCGCCTGCGGTTTGACAGTAGGCGGGGCTGCAAGTGGAAAGGACTCCTGTCTGCGTTTCTGCGCGAGGCTTCAGAAAAGTCCACCTCGGTTGGCAGGCGTGGGCTACTGTGGGCGAGGCTTTGAGTGAAAAGACCTCTGAGGTCTAACTTTGGGAAGCTCGGTTTGCGGCTCTGGGCGGGACCTCAGGCAGGCTCGCCAACCACAGCTTGGCTGAGGCGGGGAGGTGGGCGGGACTTTTAGAGGGAAAGGCCAGTCAGACCATTAGGGCTGTGGGTGGGACGTAGATTTCCGTGGGTCAGAGGTAAGGTTCCGCGCCTGCGTGGGCCACGGTCTGTTGGTTGCTCCCCTCTCTTCCCGGCTGGTTGAGGGTTTAGCCGGCGGAGCTGCGCAATGCAGAGGCTGCAGGTGGTGCTGGGTCACCTGAAGGGCCGGCCCGCTTCGGACCCGGAGCCGCAGGCCGCCGCGTGTCGGGGCGGCGCGCGGCTGGCGTCCGCAGACGATGTCGTGGTGGTGCACGGGCGGCGCACAGCCATCGCCCGGTCGGGCCGCGGCGGCTTCAAGGTGAGGCACCTGGGCTCGAGAGCCAGATGTGAGATGGAGGCCCGGGGTGGGCTGGGGTCTGGCTCCTCCGTTCGTTTCCCTTCGGCGTCGGTGTGGCTTTGCTTCCATCTATGACCGCTCTGCCCCTTTCGGGGAGGGCGAGGCTTTGGGAGCTGGGGTACGGACTCGGGATCCTAGCGGTCGCTCTTTCGGCTGTAGGACACCACCCCCGACGAGCTTCTCTCCGCTGTCATGACCGCGGTTCTCCAGGACGTCAAGCTGAGCCCGGCCCAGCTGGGAGATATCTGCGTGGGTGAGTGGACCACCCTGGCCCTGCGCTCGATCCTCGCCTTCCCATCCCGTCAAAGCGCTCCTCAAACACCTCCCTCCATTCGGGCGCTTTCCAGGCGTCTTCAGTGAGGGGAATGGCGACAGACTGCACGCAGATAAGTGTAATCGTCTTTTTAGGGCCATAGACTCCACCACCCCTCCCACCCCCGCGTCCAGGCACTTTCTGTGCCGGCTCCAAGCACATTCTTCATATTAAGTATGATAGGAAGTAGGAGTCGCAAGGGACAGACATTTCCACGCCAGAGTCTTGGTGCCAGGGTTTGAGAACACCCTAAGGGACAGGAGTCTGGGTTTCTCTACTCATCCTGATGTACTGTCTATGGCAGGGTAGAACAGAGGGAGCATGGAAAAACCATCAAAGTCCAGCTTTGCAGTTAATAACGGAGAAACTGCCTGGGGGATTTGCAGCAGAGCTTGGACCTGAATCTAGGACCTCTTGACCTTTAGTCTAATCTTTTCCCCCCACCTCTGCTTCCCACCTTAGCCCGGAACCTAACATTATATGGTAAGAGTCTCATCACAGAGGTGCCACCCCTAGGTGGGGGATCACTGTTCAACCCCTGGAGTGTGAGTAGGTGGAGGACACTTAAGGAGGTGTGCCTTTTCAGAAACACTTTGCTGACAGGACTGCTTCCTCCGACTTCAAGCTTTGCACTACATTCTTCTTTCCGTGTTACCTTTAAAGGCAGGCAACCTGCCCAGCGTGTGCTGATTTGGAAAAGCAGGGTGCGTGGGCAGGGGATCGTGGGCCTCTCAGGGACTGGGTCTAGTGTCTGACCAGCACAGCTGCTGTGTAGCTGGCTCACTCTGCTCCAGACCTTGACATTCCCGTGGTTCTGAAGGAGGATTTGGAATGCCCCCTGTCTGGTCATCACAGCCGTACCTCACTGCCCAGAGCACCACCTGGCACTGACTGGAGGTTTGCTCTCCACAGGAAATGTGCTTCAGCCTGGGGCCGGAGCGGTGATGGCCCGAATTGCCCAGTTTCTGAGGTAAACTTTTCTAGTTCTTGCTCTGGGTTGGCTATTCAGACTCTTGCTTGGGCTCCGGCCCCAGAGAACTCAGCCTGCTGGTGGGAGAAGATCAGGGTCTGGTGGACTCCAGACCCCGACACAGCCAGGGTGCTCGGCACCGTTTTTCTAGATGCTACTTTCCCCTACTTTGAAAGGAGAGTGTGTTAATCGTGCGGAACCAGGACAAACAGCCTTTGGGCCTGCAGCAGAAAGTTCGCTGTGGCCCAGTCTTTCTTAAGCCTGAGTCAGCTTGTTGCTTTGGCTTTTGCAAGTGTGAACTCTGTAAATATTTACCTGTAAACATCCGGGTTGGCACATTGAAGAGAGCTTTTTAAATGCTAGTTAGGCAAGCTGGCAACCTCCAAAGCAGAGCTCATCCACAGAGACTTGGGAATGGGCCAGAACCCAGGGGTCGCCCAGAAGGTACCCTGGTGAATTGCCCCTTACCTCTTGTCCTAAGGTGGGGGAGGAGCTTTAAATTATTTTCATGTGTAGATTTAAGAACCACTTAGCTCTATAATCCCAGATGCATGGAGAAGCAATAATAGGAACATGAACTAGTGAAGGCACAGAAAAATGAGAAAAGATGTGGAGACTAGGAGACATTCAGACTGCTTAGCCTAGAGTTCAAAAGATCCCTCCATCTGGCTCCAGATTTGCCTTCCAGTTTTATCTACCTGCTGCTGCTGCTTTAAGCCACCCTGTCTGCCCACTGCTTTCCCTAAGCTGGTCAGTCTACTGTCCCTGCCGCCCTTCTCCTCGCTAGTTAAACTCTGCCCAAACGGTGTCACCGTTTCACCAGGTTTCACTGAGCACCCAAGGCTTAGCAAGAGGGCCCCTTCTTTTCCAGTCTCTGGCTACATGCTTCCTTTTGATGTGCTTTGCTGTCTTGCTCTGTTGCTGTAGGTGGGCTAGTTAATTCACTTTGTGTGTGTGGTTGGGCGTCCTCTCGGGAGCTGTATTTCCCTGCATGTCAGCATCCCTCACACTGAGTCAGAGTTTACTGATCACTGGGTGCATTGGGTGAAGGGGCAGTAACTAAGTAGTAGGGTGTTAGGGGACCTGGGAAGGGTAAACAGGCCACAGGTGCCTAGGACATTCTCCACCCAAGAAGGTCTCAGCAAAACCTGGCCTGGCCTCTAGTCCAGAGGTTCCCAACTCTGCTTATGTGCTAGAATCAGCAGGTTTCACCCCGAGGTTCTGAGTCCATAGGTCTCGGGATTTGCGCAGGACTTTGTGCCCATGGCCAACTCAGATTACACTGGCAGAGGTGGCTCCACCAGCTTCTAGGGCTGAAACCCATGTGAAAGCCTGGGGGAACCCACCCGAAGGAGGGATGTTAGAATGCCTAGTACCTGTCAGGGTTCTTTGTCCAGCTGGGAACAGACTTTCCACAGAGAATGGTGGGAACATAAAGGCTGAGAGTAGGGATGGTTTCTGGCCTCATATTTTAGACATTCTTTTTTTTTTTAATTGAAGCATAGTTGATTTACAGTGTTGTATTTCTACTGTATAGCGAAATGATTCAGTTACACATATATTTATATGCATTCTTTTTTAAAAAATATCCTTCTCCATTATGGTTCATCACAGGATAGTGACTATAGTTCCCTGCGCTACACAGTAGGACCTGGTTGTTTATCCATTTTATATAATGGTTTGGATCTGTCAGCCCTGAACTCCCATGCCATCCTTCCCCTAATCACTGTCCCCATCACAAGTCTGTTTTCTGCGAGTCCATTTCTGTTTTGAAGATAAGCTCATTTGTGTCATATTTTAGATTCTGCATGTAAGCGATATCATATATTTGGCCTTCTTGTCTGGCTGACTTCACTCAGTGTGACAGTCTCTATTTAGGCCCATCCGTGTTGCTGCGTATGGCATTATTTCATTCCTTTTATGACTGAGTAATATTCCGTTGTATACACCTATCACATTTTCTTTATCTACTCCTCTGTTGATGGACGTTTGCATTGCTCCCGTGTCTTGGCTATTGTAAAAGGTGCTGCAGTGAACACTGGGATACATGTATCTTTTTGAATTATAGTTTTGAATGGATAGTTGGATCGCTCAGTCACATGGCAAGGCTAATTTTAGCTTTTTGAGTCCCCTCCATGTTGTTTTCCCTAGTGGCTGCACCAATTTACATTGCCACAAACAATGTAGGAGGATTCTGTTTTCTGCACACCCTAGCCAGGATTTGTTATTTGTAGACTCTTAAATTTACAATTTGTATGTTATATTGGAGTATGTTGATTTACAATGTTGTGCTCGTTTCAGGTGTACAGCAAAGTTATTCAGTTATACATATATTCATTCTTTTCCCATATAGGTTATTACAGATTATTGAGTCAGGTTCCCTGTGCTATATAGTAGGACCTTGATGATGTATCTATTTTATATATAGTAGTGTGCATATGTTAATCCCAAACCTCTAATTTATCCCTCCCCCAACCTTTCCCCTTTGGTAGCCGTAAATCTGTTTTCTAAGTACATTTCTGTTTTGTAAATAGGTTCATTGGTATCATTGTTTTAGGTCCCACCTATAAGTGATATCATATATTTGTCTTTCTCTGACTTACTTAGTTTGATCATCTCTAGGTCTGTCCATGCTGCTGCAGATGGGATTATTCTCTTCTTTTTTGTGGCTGAATAGTATTCCATCATATATATGTGCCACCTCTTCACTCACTCCTCTGATGATGGGCATTTTGGTAGCCTCCATGTCTTGGCTAAGTGTAAATAGTGCTGCAGTCAGCATTGGAGTACATGTATCTTTTTGAGTTATGGCTTTCTCCAAATATATGCCCAGGAGTGGGATTGCAGATCATTGTTAGCTTATATTTCGTTTTTAAGAAACCGCTATACTTTTTCCATAGTGGCTGCACCAGTTTACATCCCCGTAAGCAGTGTAGAGGGTTTGCTTTGCTCCATGCCCTCTCCTGCATGTATTGTTTGTAGACTTTTTGATGGTGGCCATTGTGACTAGTGTGAAATGATACCTCGTTGCAGTTTTGATTTACATTGCTCTGTAGTAAGTAGTGGGGTTGAGCAGCCTTTAATGTGCCCCTTGGCCCATCTGTATGTCTTCTCTGGAGAAATGTTTATTTAGATCTGCCCATTTTTTGATTTTTTTTAAATTGAACTGCATGGAGCTGTTTTTGTATTTTGAAGATAAATTTCTTATTGGTCACTTTGCAAATATTTTCAGCCATTCTGTGGGTTGTCTTTCATTTTGTTTATGGTTTCCTTTGCTGTGCAAAAGCTTTTTAAGTTCAATTTGGTCTCTCTTTTTTTTTTTTTTCTATTTTTACTACTCTGGGAAGTGAATCAAAGAAAGATATTGCTGCAATCTATGTCAGAGAGTGTTGTGGCTATATTTTCCTCTAAGAGTTCTGTAGCATCTGGCCTTCCAATTATGTCTTTAATCCATTTGTGTTTATTTTTGTGTATGGTGTTAAAGAGCATTCTGATTTCATTTTTTTATTAATACATGGAGCTGTTCAGTTTTCCAAGAACCATGTATTGAAGAGTCTGTTTTCTCCATTGTGTATCCTTGCCTCCTTTGTCATAGATGAGGTGACCATAGGTGCGTGGGTTTCTCTCTGGGTTTTCTATCCTGTGCCATTGATTTGTATTTCTGTTTTTGTGTCAGTACCAAAACTATTTTGAATATTATAGTTTTGTAGTATAGTCTGAAATCAGGGAGCCTGATTCCCCCAGCTCCATTTTTCTATTAAAAAAAAAATCATTTTATGTCTGGTGATACACTGCACATTTATGTATTTGTTTGGCTGAAGGAAATGGCAACGCACTCCAGTACTCTTGCCTGGAGAATCCTATGGACGGAGGAGCCTGGTGGCTACAGTCCACGGGGTCGCCAAGAGTCGGACACGACTGAGTGACTTCACTTGGCTGCCCTGGGTCTTAGTTGTGGCACGTGGGATCTTTAGTTGCCCCACGTGAACTCTCAGTCCTGGCAGGTGGCATCTGGTTCCCTGACCAGGAATTGCACCCAGGACCCCTGCCCTGGGTCCAGGTTCGTTTTTCTTCCTCAAGATTGCTTTGGCTATTCAGGCTCTTTTGTGTTTTCATACAAATTGTAAATTTTTTTTTCCTAATTTATGAAAATGCTGTTGGTAATTTGACAGAGATTGCATTGAGTATGTAGATTGCTTTGGGCAGTATAGTCATTTTGATAATATTGAGTCTTCTAATCCAAAAACATAGTATCTCTCTCTCTGTTATCCTTAAGTTCTTTCATCAGCATCTCGTAGTTTTCTAAGCACAGTATAGGTCTTTTGCCTTCTTAGGTAAGTTTAATCCTAGGTATTTTATTCTTTTTGATGTGATGGTATATGGGATTATTTCCTTAATTTCTCTTTCTGACTTTTTGTTGTTAGTGTATAGGAATGCAAGAGATTTCTGTGTATTAATTATGTATACTGCATAATTACTGATTCATTGATGAGCTCTAGTAGTTTTCCCGTATTCAGGATTTTCTGTGTGTAGTATCAAGTCATCTGCAAACAGTGATAGTTTTACTTCTTCTTTTCCAACTTGGATTCTTTTTATTTCTTTTTCTTCTGTGATTACGTGGCTAGAACTTCCAAAACTATGTTGAATAAAAGTGGCAAGAGTGAGTTGCTTATTTTGTTCCTGATCTTAGAGAAAATTCATTCAGTTTTTCACTGTTGAGAATGTTAGGTGTGGGTTTGTCGTATATGGCCTTTATTATGTTGAAGTAGATTCCCCCAAGCCTACTTTTTGGAGAGCTTTTATCATAAATGGGTGTTGAATTTTCTCAGAAGCTTCTTTTGGATCTATCAAGATGATCATAATGGTTTTTATTCTTTAGATTGTTAATGTGGTGTATCACATTATTGCTTTGCATATATTGAAGAATCCTTTGCATCCCTGGGATAAATTCCATTTGAGCGTGGATTTATGATCCTTTTAGTATGTTGGTGGATTTGGTTTGCTGGTATTGAGGATTTTTGTGTCTGTGTTCATCAGTGACATTGGCTTGTAATTTTCTTTCCTTTTTTCTTTAAATATTCTCTCTCTTCAGTTTATTCTTTTTTAAAAAATTTATTATCGGACTCCCCTGCTGGTCCAGTGGTTAAGAATCTGCCACCAATGTAGGGGACACAGGTTCGATCCCTAATTCGGGAGGATTCCATCTGCTGCGGAGGCAGTAAGCCCGAACACTGCAAGTACTGAGCCCACGTGTCTAGAGCCAGCACTCTGCAACAGGAGAAGCCGTGGCGATGAGAAGCCGGCATGCTGCAACCAGAAGCAGCCCCCGCACGGCAACAAAGACCCAGCACAGCCAAAAATCAATTAATTAAAACACTTAAGGATAAATAATGCATTTTTAAAGAGTTTTAGTTTTGCCTGCGCTGTGCCTTCATCGCTGCGTGCAGGATTTTCCGTGGTTGCAGTGAGCAGGAGCTGCTCTTTATCACGGGCTTCTCACTGTGGTGGCTTCAGTAGTTGAGACTTGCAGATTCCAGAGAGAGGGCTCAGCAGGTGTGGCCCACGGGATTAATTGCCCCACTGCATGCAGAATCTTCCCGAAGCAGGGATCAGCCGTGTTCCCTGCTTTGGCAGCTGGATTGATTTTTAACCACTGGACCACCAGGGAATTCCTGTAATTTTCTTTTTTGTTGTTGGTATTTGTCTGGTTTTAGTATCAGGGTGATGGTGGTCTCATAGAATAAACATGGGAGTGTTCCTTCCTCTGTAATTTTTTGCAAGAGTTTCAGAAGGATAGGTGCTAGCTGTTAATGTTTAATAGAATTCACCTGTGAAGAATTCACTTCTGTTTGTTGGAAGTTTTTTAATCACAGTTTCAATTTCAGTGCTTGTAATTGGTCTGTTTGTATTTCTCATTTCTTCCAGTTCAGCTGGAAGGCAGGACCTTTTTTAAGAATTTGTCCGTTTCTTCTGGGTTGTCCATTTTATTGGTGTATAATTGCTTGTAGTAGTCTCTTATGATCTTTTGTATTTCTTTGACATCAGTTGTAACTTTTTTCATTTCTAACTTTATTGATTTGAGCCCACTCCCTTTTTTTCTGCTGAGTCTAGGTAAAGATTATCAGTTTTGTTGATTCTGTGTATCTTTAAAGAACCAGCTGCCACTCCCATTGACCTTTTGTATTGTTTTCTTTATCTCTGTTTCTCCTCTGAGGTTTATGATTTCTTTCCTTCTAAGTTTGTGTTTTATTTGCTTTTTTTCTCTAGGTGCTTTAGGAATAAGGTTAGGTTGTTTATTAGAGATTTTTCTTGTTTTCTGAGATAAGACCATCACTGTAAACTTCCCTCTTTTAAGTGCTTTTGCTGCATTCAATTCAGTTCAGTCGCTCAGTGGTGTCCGACTCTTTGTGACCCCATGAATCGCAGCACGCCAGGCCTCCCTGTCCATCACCATCTCCCAGAGTTCACTCAGACTCACATCCATCGAGTCCGTGATGCCATCCAGCCATCTCATCCTCGGTCGTCCCCTTCTCCTCCTGCCCCCAATCCCTCCCAGCATCAGGGTCTTTTCCAATGATTCAACTCTTCGCATGAGGTGGCCAAAGTACTGGAGCTTCAGCTTTAGCATCATTCCTTCCAAAGAAATCCCAAGGTTGATCTCCTTGCACCCCAAGGGACTCTCAAGAGTCTTCTCCAACACCACAGTTCAAAAGCATCAATTCTTTGGTGCTTAGCCTTCTTCACAGCCCAACTCTCACATCCATACATGACCACAGGAAAAACCATAGCCTTGACTAAACAGACCTTAGTCGGCAAAGTAATATCTCTGCTTTTGAATATACTATCTAGGTTGGTCATAACTTTTCTTCCAAGGAGTAAGCGTCTTTTAATTTCATGGCTGCAGTCACCATCTGCAGTGATTTTGGAGCCCCCCAAAATGGCAGGTCAGGTGGTCTGGTATTCCCATCTCTTTCAGAATTTTCCACAGTTTCTTGTGATCCACACAGTCAAAGGCTTTGGCATAGTCAATAAAGCAGAAATAGATGTTTTTCTGGAACTCTCTTGCTTTTTCCATGATCCAGCGGATGTTGGCAATTTGATCTCTGGTTCCTCTGCCTTTTCTAAAACCAGCTTGAACATCAGGGAGTTCACGGTTCACATATTGCTGAAGTCTGGCTTTGCTGCATTGCATAGGTTTTGGATTGCTGTGTTTTGATGGTCATTTTTTTCTAGGTATTTTAAAAATTTCCTCCTGATGTCTTTAGTTATCTGTTGGTTGTTTAGTAATATGTTGTTTAGTCTCCATGTGTTTGTGTCTTTCACAATTTTTCCCTGTAATTGATTTCTAAAATCATAGCATTGTGGCTGGAAAAGATGCTTGATATGATTGCAGTTTTCTTAAATTTACCAAGGCTTGATTTGTGGCCCCAGATGTGATCTATCCTAGAGAATATTCCATGTGCACTTGGGAATAAAGTATCTTCTGCTGTTTTTGGATGGAATGGTCTATAAATATCAATTAAGTCCATCTGGTTTAATGTATCACTTAAAGCTGTTTCCTTACTGATTTTCTATCGGGATCATCTGTCCCATTGGTGAAAGTGGGTGTTAAAGTCCCCACTATTATTGTATTACGGTCGATTTCTCCCTTTTTCCTTAAAATTAAACTTTTTATTTTGAGATAGTATATTTGAGATAATCATATGTAGTGTTAAGAAAGAATACAGAGACCCTCATGTACTTTTCCCGTAGTTTCACCCAGTGGGGACATCTTGAAAAACTATTGTACAATTTCCTAACCATGATATTGATACCATCAAATTACAGAACATTTCCACTACCACAAGGACCACTTTATAGTCACACCCACTTTCCTTCTCACTCCTCTGCTCCCTGATCCCTGGCAACCACTAATCTCTTCTCTATTTCTGTAATTTTATTTCAAGAAAGGTATATAAAGGGAACCACACGATTGTAACCTTTTGGAATTGGCTTTTTTCACTCAGCATAATTCTTTGTAGGTTTCATTCAGATTGTTGTATCAGCAGCAGTTCCTTTTCATAGCTGAGTAATATTCCATGGCACACAGGTAGGGCCCACCCTCCCCAGGGCTGCTGGACTGGGTACAGAGGTTAAGAGGGAACCTGGCCTCATCTTGGTCCTACTGTGAGCCAGTTTGTGTCCAGCACACAGCTGGAGCTTTTCAGAGGTGGCATTGATGCATTTCCTATCTCTGTGCCTCCTATAGCCCTTCTTGGAAGTAGAACATGTGAAGTGCCATAGTTGTAGAATTTGGAGCAAAATAAATTTTGTGAACACTCTTCTAATTGCAAACAGACATCTTTGACACAATCTTGGAAACTTGAACATGGACTAAATATTAGATTATTTAAGAGTTATTGTTATTTTTTTGTTAGGTGTGACATTGACATGCCAGTTATGTAAAAACAATGTCATTCGTTGGCTTGGCAAGTTGAACGGGTTGCTAGTGAGAGGACATTGTATCTGGGATTTGCTTTAAGCACTCCAGCCTTGGGAAAGGTGTGGGAGGGGGAGAAAGGAAGCACTATTAACCAGTGTTGACAACAGAGGAAGCTGGGTGATTCGCATGTGGGAGTTCATTATAGTATTCTCTCTACTTCTGTGTGCGTCAGGACATTTCATAAAAAAAGGCCTTTGAGTGTGCAGTGTTACTGAACCCACATTCCACAACTGGAGAAAGGTGATCTTGTCTTATCTCAGTGTCTGGTCTGTGGCTCCCATTGGTTTGTTTGAAGCCAGTATTTAACAGTTGTATGCCAGGAGACTTCCGGCTGGAACCAGTGTTGTGGAATCTCCAGCTGTGAATTGTATCAGCCTTGGTCATCCTGTCCCAGTGCTCTCTGAGTTGCACATATAATTCTGTTCTTGAGGTGTCACCAGTCTCTGTGGAAGAACTGTTCACGGCTTCATGTGAGAATTGTTGCCCAATCTGGGGTCAGTCCTGATTCCACCCACATTCACTGGCTGTGTGACTTGCAGCAAGTCCCTTTGCCTCTCTGGGCCTCAGCTGCATGGCTGTAAAATGGAGAAACTGGCTGTGATGTCCTGAGGGTTGAGAGTGGCAGGGTACCCTCCATATCCTGTCTGGCTTTGGAGTGGGCCATGTGGAGTGGGCCATGTGGGTGAGGGTGGAAGTGCTTTGGCTGACTTGACCTACCAGAGCAGTTTCTGTTTCTTGAAAGCCTGCAGATGAGGCTCAGAGAGGTTAAGTGACTTGGCCAGGGCTTCACAGTAGTGGCCCTGATGGAGGTGAAGTTCGAACCTGAGACTCTCTGGTACCATGCCTATACCACGGTGCCTCTCACAAGCAGGGTCAAGAGGACCCTCAGGAATCACAGGGAGGATTTGTCCTCCTGTGAGAGGTGATAAGCTCTGTGCAAGTGTGCAGTCTGGTGGTGGACTATCCACAGGGTCGGGTCAGGCTGAGGCTGCCCAGCCCCTGGCAGGCCCCTCCCGCCTCCCACAGCTGCCGTGACCGAGGTGAGCATGTTTTTATGCCCAGGTTTCACTTTTATGGCTGTTAGCATTTGCTTTAAACATTGAAGTCCTCCTGTGTTGGATGCATATATATTTACATTGTTATGTCGTCGTCTTGGATTGATCCCTCAATTATTATGTACTGTCTTTCCTTGTCTCTTGTAACAGTCTTTTCTTAAAAGTCTAGTTTATCTGATATGAGTATTGCTACTCCAGCTTTCTTTTGATTGCCATTTGCATGGAATATCTTTTTCTACTCCCTCACTTTCAGGCTGTATGTGTCCCTAGGTCTGAAATGGGTCTCTTATAGATAGCATGTATATGGGTCTTGTTTTTGTATCCATTCGGCCAGTCTGTGTCCTTTGGTTGCAGCATTTAAATCATTTACATTTGAGGTACTTATCCATATGTGTGTTCCTATTGCCATTTTCTTTTTAAAAATATTTTTATTTATTTTGGCTACATCAGGTCTCCGTCTTGGCACATGGAACCTTCCTGTGACGCGAGGGCTTCTCTCTCTTGTGGTGCATGGGCTTAGCTGCCCTGTGGGATCTTAGTTCCCTGATCAGGGATCACACCCACATCAACCCCTGGATCACCAGGGAAGTTCTGCGCCCCCACCTTATTGCCATTTTAGTAATTGTTTTGGATTTGTTTTTGTTGGTCTTCCTTTCTTCCGTCCTCTTCTTCGGTGGTTTGATGACTGTCTCTAGTGTTGTGTTTGGGTTGCTTTTTCCGTGTGTGAATCTGTTGTAGTTTTGGTTTGCAGTTCCCATGAGGTTTCAATATAGCGATCTATATACGTACAAGGTTAAGTTGCTGGTTCTTAATTTCAAATGTGGTTCCCATTTCCTTCGGTTGTACTCTCTTCTTCTCATGAGTGCTGATTTTTTAAAATTTATTTTACTTGGCAGTGTCGGTCCTAGCTGCGGCATGTGGGGCTTTTGCTGTGATGCTCAGGCTCCATAGCTGGGCTGCGTGGATCCAGTTGCTCCGTGGCATGTGGATCTTAGTTCCGGGACCACAGATCGAGCTCACATCCCCTGCACTGCAAGGCGGCTCTCCAGCCACTGAACCGTCACGGTTGCTGGTTTTGCCATCCTATTTGTCTGTGGATGGTTTCCTATTTGTTTGCTTTTATTGGAGAGCTTTCCCATTTTTAAATTTTCTTATTAGGGAATTAGTTGGTTTTGTGGTGCTGAGTTCTCTTAGCTTTTGCTTCTCTGTAAAGCTTTTGATTTCTCCGTTGAATCTGAATGAAAACCTTGCTGGGTATTCTTGGCTGTGGGTTTTTCCTTTTCATCACTTTAAATATATTGAGCCACTCACTCTCCTCTGATCTGCATTGTTGCTGCTGAAATAACCTTAAATCAGTTGATAACCTTATGGGGATTCCTTGTATGTTATTTGTTGCTTTTTTTATTTTTTACCGTGTTGGGTGCTGAGTCTTCATTGCTGCTTTCTCTACTTGTGGCAAGTGGGGGCTGCTCTCCAGCTGCAGTGCACAGGCATCTCTTCTGTGGAGCACGGGCTCAGGCTGCGGGCTTCAGTAGTGGTGGCACACAGCTCTAGTTGCTCTGCAGCATGTGGGATCTTCCCAGACCAAGGATGGGAACCCGTGTCCCCTGCATTGGTGGGCAGACTCCCAATCACTGGACCCCGAGGGAAGCCCAGGCAGCCTGTCTTCTGATGGGTGGGTGGGGCTGTGTTCCTAAAGAGTTGGTTGTTTGGCCTGAGGCTTTCCAGCACTGGAGCCTGCAGGCTGTTGGGTGGGCCCTGGTCTTGGTGCTGAAATGGGGCCCTCCAGGAGAGCTCACACCAATCATATTCCCTGGAGGCTCCACTATCCTTGTGCTTGTCCTGGACCTCAGCCGGTGAGCTGCAGCCACCCTTTGCCTCCCCAGGAGACCCTCTAAGACCACTAGGTGGGCCTCGCCCAGGTTCCTGTAAGGTGCTGCTTAAGCTGGGCCCCAGTGCTCATGAAACCGGCTGTGCGCCCTCACAGAGGAGGTCTCTGTTCCCCCAGCCCTGTGGAGCTCCTGCACTCAAGCCCTGCTGGCCTTCAAGGCTAAATGATCCGGGGGTTCTTTCTTCTAAGGCCAGCCCCTCAGACTGTCCTGGAGGGCTCTTTTTATGTGGGAACATCCTGTGTAGTCTGCATGTGTTTAATATTTGTTTGTGCAAGAACTCTTCATAGTATGTCTGCCACCTCTTTCGTTAGTGTGTGCTGGACACTGTCCCCTCTGACAGGGGCTCTGCAGTGAGCAGAGCCTGTGCTGGGTATTGCTCAGGGCCTCCACTCTGCTTTGGTTGCGCCGGCCTGTCCGGGCGCGGTCTGCTCCCTAGGTGTTGGAGTAGAGGCCCTCAGATCACTTCCTTAACTGTGTGTGACAGGTGGTATGAGGCAAGCTGATTGGAGCACTCCCACTCAGAGAGAAACCACTGAGTATTCCCACTCCGGAGCTGTTCACCGTGGGTGTGCTCTGTTGTCGCCTTTCACCCATGTGCGAGCTCTCAGATGACGCCATCGGCGCCTCCGCCCATCGCAAGTGTGGGGATGCCGCAGCTGGCCCTGGGTCTCTCAGGTGCTGTTTTCACCAGGCCACCAGCATCCATCCACTGAAGCAGGGCCCAGTAATTATGGATCTGGATCCCCTGGGGTGCTCTGGAGCAGCTCAGACTCTGGCCTGGCCCCAGCTCAGCGTGTGCATGTCCATGAAGTTCTCAGCTGCAAAAGCTGACCTGTCTGGGCTGCAGGAGATGTTCTGCAGGCACTGAGCTCCCAAAGCCCATTGTTGTTCAGTCGCTCAGTCGTGGCCCACTCTTTGCGACCCCATGATTGCACCATACCAGGCTTTCCTGTCCTCCGCCATCGCCTGGAGCTTCCTGAAACTCATGTCCATTGAATTGGTGGTGGCATCCCACCGTCTCATCGTCTGTCGCCTCCTCCTCCCGCCTTCAGTCTTTCCCAGCATCACGGGCTTTTCCAGTGAGTCTGCTCATTTTGGCCATCAGCTGGCCTAAGTAGTGGAGCTTCATCTTCAGCATCAGCCCTTCTAATGAGTATTCAGGGTTGATTTCCTTTAGGATTGACTGGTTTAATCTTGTTGTCCGAGAGACTCTCTCAAGAGTCTTCTCCAGTACCACAGTTTAAAAGCATCAATTCTTTGGTCCCAGCCTTTTGTATGGTCCAGTTCTCACATCTGTACATGACTACTGGGAAAACCATAGCTTTGATTATACGGATCTTTGTCAACAGAGTGATGTCTCTGCTTTTTAATATGTTGTCTAGGTTTGTCATAGCTTTTCTTCCAAGGAACAACAGGTGTCTTTTAATTTCATGGCTGCCATCACTGTCTGTAGTGATTTCGGAGCCCAAGAAAATAAAGTCTGTCACTGTTTCCATTTTCTTCCCTATCTGTTTGCCATGAAGTGATGGGTTTGAATGCCATGATCTTTTTTTTTTTTTAATTTATTTTTTTGTTTGTTTTGCTTTACAATACTGTATTCGTTTTGCTATACATTGACATGAATCAGCCATGAGTGTACATGACCTCCCAATCCCGACCCATGATCTTATTTTTTTAAATGTTGAGTTTTAAGCCAGCTTTTTCACTATCCTCTTTCACCTTCATCAAGAGGCTCTTTAGTTCCTCTNGCTTTACAATACTGTATTCGTTTTGCTATACATTGACATGAATCAGCCATGAGTGTACATGACCTCCCAATCCCGACCCATGATCTTATTTTTTTAAATGTTGAGTTTTAAGCCAGCTTTTTCACTATCCTCTTTCACCTTCATCAAGAGGCTCTTTAGTTCCTCTTTGCTTTCTGCAATAAGGGTGGTGTCATCTGTGTATCTGGGTTATTGATATTTCTCCCGGCAATCTTGATCCCAGCTTGAGCTTCATCTAGCCTGGCATTTCACCTGATGTACTCTGCATATAAGTTCAATAATCCCATCATGGGGTGTAAATCTGCTGTTCATGCATCTGGGAGGAGAGATTCCAGCTCTTCTTCCTTAGCTGCACAGCCTCTGAGGCTCAGCTGTGGTTTCAGCCCCACCTCTCATGTGGGTCACCCTCTGGTCCCTGCTACCAAGTCTGCCCCAGAGCACATGAGCCCACTCTGGCAGGGAGGGGTGTAAGAGCCTGTCCTGGCTGGAGCCCTTCCGGGTGTCGCCACTTGGGAGAAAGGCCCAATGGTGGCCCCACCCTTTGCACATCACTCAGCAGTGGGGCTCTGCGTGTATAGTGGTCCCGGCTTCCTCCGTGAGCATTCTTGGCTGCAGAGCTCCTCACTCCCGCCACCTCAGGCTGTCTCGTGGCAGCCAGCAGCAGGCCTCTCCCCAGGTCTGCTTTGCAAACCCAGCCCGTGTGCACCAGCAGGCATGTGTCTCAGGCCGGGGCGCGGAGGGCTGGGGCCAGACCACCTGTGCGGGTCTCTTCGTCCTGCCTGCCGGTTGCTGTGTTCTCCTCCGAGTTTCCGAAGATCCCCTTCTGCCCAGCTGATCTCCCTGACAGTGAGGGGGCTTCCCCACATGCAGGAACCTTCTCTCCTTCAGCTCCACCCTCGGGGCTCTAGGTTCCATCCCACCTCCTCTTCCTTTTCCTTTCTTTCTCCCTACCTGGTTATGTGGGGTATCTATCTTGCCTCTCATCCACGTGTCTATTTGAATTCGAGTTTTGTCTGGGTGTGCACCAAGGAGCGGGATTCTTGGATCAGATGGCAGCTCTACTTGTAGCTTTTTGAGGCCCCTCCATACTGTTCTCCACAGTAGCTACCCCAGCTTACCCTCCCGCCAGCATTGTAGGAGGGTTCCCTTCTCTGTACACCCTCTGTTGCATTTGTCATTTGTAGACTTTTAAATGGTGGCCATTCTGACTGGTGTTAAGTGACACCTCATTACTTCTGACTTGCGTTTCTCTAATAATTAGCGATGTGGAGCATCTTCTCCTGGGCCTGTCAGCCCTCTGTCATACTTTAGACATTTCTTTTGCACTGGCTCTCTGTCCTGGCCACAGGCTCTCTTTTCTGTTCTTTAGGGCAGCAGTCTCCAGTCCTTTCGGCACCAGGGATCAGTTTTGTGGAGCCAGTTTTTCCACGAACTGGTGTATGGGGGGGATGGTTTCAGGATCATTCAAGCACATTAAATTTACAGTACACACTATTTCTATTATTGTTACACCGTGATGTATAATGAGACAGTTATACCACTCACCATAATGTGGAATCAGTGGGAGCCCTGAGCTTGTTTTCTAACAGCTAGACAGTCCCATCTGGGGGTGGTGGGAAAAAAGTGTCTACTCCATAATCTCATGTAGGTTGCTGTCACTGCAGAAAACCCTGCCTCATGAAGAGTAGATATTGGAAATGGAAGCAGGTTTTTCAGTGCTTTTGTGGAAATCTCAGGATATTCCGCCTTGATTTGAATCCAGAAAGTGTGGAGATTTGACATTGTCTGAAACGTGACTTTCAAGGCCACCGTCATCTTCAGTCTAGAGCAGTTGACCCTCTTCCAGCACAGCCAAAGTCAACCTCCCTGGCTTATTCACAAACGGGTTGTGGGTCTTTTGTGGTTGGGAAGTAATGCTCAGACTCTACTGAAAGCTGAGGTAGGTGATCTTGCAACAGCTGGGAGAAAGAAGGCGCTGGCTCAGCCTGTTTCAAAATCTCTGCTAATGTTCGAAAAATCCCAGTGTTCACCCATTGCCCGCCGTAACTCCAGTTTGGCTTTGAATGCAGCCACTTTATCTGCCAACTTGAACACAGTTGTCATTCTACCCTAAAATGACAGATTGAATTCCTTGAGTAGGTTAAGTATGTCACGCAAAGTAGGCAAATTTTGTGATCCATTCTGCATCACTGAAATGTGGCGACTTTTCCTAAAAGAAATTTCTGGAGCGGCTCTTGTAACTCTGGCCAGTGATCTTGTGTATAAGACACGTGTGCTCTGAGTCCATCTCCTCAGAGAGTTATGGGAACAGACATGAGCTGTGGGCAAGTACTTCACTGTGGCTGATGACCATACCCCATCCTGCAGGACACTGCTAAGTTCAGGTGACTTTTTCAGACAGCCAGCATTTCCCTATGGGTGATGCGGTGTGCAGACTACATTCAGAAGCTACCTCTTTGACTTGAGTAGTGAAACCAGAAAGCCATCCAGTCATGGCAGCTACTCCATTCATGCATGACACAAAAAGACCAATTCAGTTTTCCTGGTATGTAATCATTCAGAGATTTGAATCTTTCTGCAACTGTAGTGTGGTTGGCAACAAAAGGGCACATAACATATCCTGATACACATCCTCCTAAAAAATAGATTGCACAGACAAGCACTGTTGCTTTGTTGTCAAGTTCGATAGACTTACCACCCTGTCCGTGTGCCACGGTGAGTCATTTACCCTCTCTAACTGTGTTGGGCTCTCCTGGTGGCTCAGATAGTAAAGCATCTGCCTGCAATGTGGGAGACCTGGGTTCGATCCCTGGGTTAGGAAGAGTCCCCTGGAGGAGGGGATGGCAACCCACTCCATTATTCTTGCCTGGAAAATCCCACGGGCAGCGGAACCTGGCGGGCTGCAGTCTGTGGGTTTGCAAAGAGGCAGACACGACTGAGCGACTCAGCGCGGCACACGGCACAACGTCCGCCGCTCTTAATCTTCTCATCAGTTTGTCTAGTTACGGTGCTGAGAGAGGAACACGCGCCACCATTTATACCGCAGCCTCTCCTCTAAAAGTTCACAGCAGCTATCAGGCAGGATCAACTCTTTACCAATAGAGAAGGGCTTCTTAACTTTAGCTATAAGGTTAGCCACTATGAATGATGCTGTCAGTACAGGTCCATCTGATGAAGTGAGTGGTAGCCTTCAGCAATTGCTTGTTCTTCATGTTTGAGTTTTTTTCTCTGTAAAAATGCCAAAGGCTTGTCTGTCTGTCTGTACCTTTGGTTGCGCTGGGTCTTCGTTGTTGCACCCGGGCTTTCTCTAGTTGTGGCGAACGGGGGCTACTCTGCTGTGGAAGAGGGGCTCTAGGCACGTGGGCGCACGGGCTCAGTTGCTCTGAGGCATGTGGAATATTCCTGGGCCAGGGAGCAGACCTGTGTTCCCTGCATTGTTAGGCAGGTTCCTACCCGCTGACCACCAGGGAGATCCTGAAGGCTTGTCTTCTGATGCAGGGTGCTTGCTCTCCGTGTGGTGAAGCAGTTTTGAAGGTTCTTTAGCTTCGTTGGATAGCTGGTCACCACACAGTTACAAAGAAGGCTTGGAAAATGTGAGTCACTTGTTGTAATGAACCCATAATTTAATTAGGACTCTTGCTATTTTCTTTTAAATGCAGCTTTCTTGTTTGTTGGCAGTC
This sequence comes from Aepyceros melampus, assembly GCA_006408695.1. Classification (NCBI taxonomy): domain Eukaryota; kingdom Metazoa; phylum Chordata; class Mammalia; order Artiodactyla; family Bovidae; genus Aepyceros; species Aepyceros melampus. The sequence continues at coordinate 358,605 of SJXQ01004848.1, read as the reverse complement.
TTCAGCATCTTCTGCTCTCTCTTCATTGGGTCTTCCCACCTTTTAAAGAAGCTCTCCAGCGACATTTGTTTTCTACTCATCTTGGCTAGGGTTAGCTTGTGGGCTTACGAAAACTGAGATAGGTGCATGGTGTGGGAAAGAGGCTCAGATGGAAGTGGTCAATAAAATAATGGGCAAGCCACAGGCGGACTGAAGTGTCAGATTCTGACTTAAAGCCTGCCACCAGACGCAGCTTAACGGCCGCTTGCCACTCAGAGATAGGGTTCTGACGTGAATCTGCAGCTCATTTGTTACGGTCTGTGTGTGGTCAGACCTCTCTGCTAATGACAGATGTCTTTGCAGCCACTCCCACCCTCGCCTCACTGCCTCGCTCCACCTCGGGTTGTCAGCCATTAGATTCTTAGAAGGAGCACACAGCCTAGATCCCTTGCAGGCCCACTTCACGGAAGGGTTTGAGCTCCTATGAGAATCCAAGGCTGCCACTGATCTGACAGGAGGCAGAGCTCAGGCGGCAGTGCAGGCGATGGGGAGCGGCTGTAAAGACAAATGAAGCGTCACTCGCTACCAGCTGTCACCCGCCTCCTGCGGTGCCCGATTCCTAACAGGCCAGGGACCGGTACTCACTCATGCTCTGAGGGTTGGAGACCCTGGCTCTAGGAGAAAGAGGGTTGTACAGTTTCACTTTTGAACCTTCAAAGGCAAGACAAGACCTAGCCAGCCTTCTCTTGCCTTTGGGCTGTGCTTGGCCTTGGTTGAGGAGAATCACAGGATGGAAGGGCATGTGCTTGCGGGGCCTGGGGCCAGGTGCCTGCAGAGATGGGTTTGCCCAGTGTGAATCGCCTGGAGTGTGAGCAGGGCTGCCTGTTTGTTCCCCTCGTCTTTCTGTCTGACCTCCCCCCAACTCCCCCACAAAGGGGCAGTCAGGCTGGCCAGGAGCCCAGGCCTGCTTTCCCTGAGTGCTGGGCAGAGAGAGGGGGGCTGACTCTCTTGCTTCTTGTTGCAGTGACATCCCGGAGACTGTGCCTTTGTCAGCTGTCAATAGGCAGTGCTCGTCGGGGCTCCAGGCGGTGGCCAGCATAGCTGGTAAGTTGTGACTGGGTGGGCACCCCTGGCTACGACCTGGCCTTAGTCCTGACTCCATGGGTTTGGGTCGTCCTTGCCTGCGGGGCAAGCAGTAATTTCTGAGAGGACTCTACCCACAGAAAGCGTGGAGGAGCGCCCCCCACTGCAGCCCCCAAGCCTTTTCTGAGCACTCCTGGGTCTCCCATCTCGGAGGCTGGGGCTGAGTCCCCCTTAGAGACCAGGTGGGGAAGAGGCTCCCCTGTTCCCAAGACAGATGGACTCTGGGGAAGGATGTTTATAAAATGCTTTTGTTGCAGGTGGCATCAGAAATGGGTCTTATGACATTGGCATGGCTTGTGGGTAAGAATTTCTTTCTGCCAGAGCTTATTAACCAACTTGTTACAATGAAACTAATGTTCCTCTCCTGATTCTCAGAGGCTATGATTTCATGCTTCTCCCTGCAGCCCTTTCAGGCAGCTGGCTGCAAGTTGGTTCCTACAAATTCTGCTTAGAATCAGCCCCCAGCCCTGGCTGTTTGGGAACCGCTCAGACCTCTCAACATTAGAGGAAACTGGCTTTGAAGAGCTTTCTTTTCTTGGAAATCTGTCAGGCTGGAGATGTGGGCAAGCATTTTGAGAAAATGCAGCACTGGGCTCCCGTCTGTGGCAACCCTTGCCGATTCATGATGGTTGCTGAGAGTGGAAAAAGCAGTTTTGGTTCCCAAAAAGCCCAGGACAGCTGCCTGCTCTAGAACTAGTTTGTCATTTGACAGGCTGTCTGCCCCCTTGCCCTGTGCAAGGTGGAAACTTCCGCTGTCTCCTGGGCTCTGAGGGACACGGTCAGATCTGTGGTGCTTTGGTCCCCGACAGCTGTGACTCCCTCTTCAGCTGCAGCCCACGGAGCCCCACGTGTGCTGGGCGGCACTCCAGGGAGGGGAGGCTGGGGTGGCGTCTGGTGCTGGGAGCGCAGGCCCCTTCAGTGCTTCAGCAGGCTTGGGGGCCCCGCAGCCCCGGATCCTGACCCACTCCCTCTGCCTCTCAGTTCCTCTCCAGGGCATTTCTTCATCAGAGCCCTGCTGGGCCATCTCGGAGCTGTGCCAGTTGGCGCTGGCTTTGCTGCCTGTGTCAGCAATCGTAGATAAACCCAGAGAGCACACCGCAGGGACTTTGGCTGGGCAAAGGCCACTGACCACGCTGCCCCTGGGCTTCTTGCTCTCTCACTGGACGATGGATGGGACTGTGTGTGGACTGAGGAGAGGGTTGGCGCCTTCATGGGTTTGACGGGGACATTTGAGTCCCCAAGCACGTGAAAGACCAAAGTACAGGGTTTGAGGGTTTGGGCCGGGACAGTCTCCCGTGTCCCAGGGTGACTGTTCCTCAGATTTTGCTCATGACGAGCGGCTCAGGAGATTGTAAGTGGCAGTGGGCTCTGGAGCCCGACTACCTAAATTTGGTCCCCACTGACAAGTTAACTCAGCTTCTCTGGGCCTGGCATTGCTCACAGCGCTCTTAATACTTGGGAGGATTTTTCAAATAGTGCTGGGCACATGAAAAGCATGCAAAGTTAAATGTTACCACCTCCTCCCCTGAAGCCTTACATTCTGCCACCTCCTGGAAGCCCTTTGTAACCACATTAACTTGAGATCTCAGCCTTCCCCTCGGCTCCTAGCACCTCCTTGACCACACAGGTCAGCTTGCTCTTTGACATGCAGCTTTTAGAATATTGGTCTCTTCTCTCTTCTGGATCTGTGGCCCCTGAGGGCAGGGCCTGGGCTTGTTAGACAGTTTTCCCCACTGTGGCCAACGCTAGGCCACTTTCCTTGGGAACTGCCGCTGGCTGAAGGCGCAGTTGTCTTAGGGAAGTGAGGCCCTGCCCGGGCGCATGGACTGTGCGGTGGTCGAGGTGGAGGCGGGGCTCAGCAGCCCTGCACCCCCAGCTCTGCCTGGCTGGCCCGGGGCTTCCTGGCTATGTCCCAGCGCTTGCCGGCACCTAGCTGTCTGTGGGGAGCCTGCTAATCACCTCCTCCTCCTCAGGGTGGAGTCCATGTCCCTGGCTGACAGAGGGAACCCTGGAAATATTACTTCACGCCTGGTGGAGAAGGAGAAGGCCAGACACTGCCTGATTCCTATGGGGTGAGTACTGGCCTCAGCTCCCTGCCTGGCCCAGAGCAGGGCTTCAGGAGCTTGGGTCCTCTTGTAGCCCCCCGCCTCAGGCCTGGCTTGCTCTGCAGGGCCTCTGGGGATGGGCCTTCTTGAGGCCCCCAGTGCATCTGTGCCCCTGGGTTTCCAAGCATGGCCCAGCCTATCACTCCCACCCTAAGGGGCTCAGTCACAAAGGCCTGAGGGCAGCTGCACCCCAAAACCTTGGCCTCAAAAGTTGAGGAAGCGGGAGGCATTTGCCCAGCGGCCATGCCAGTGAGGGCACTGGGCCCTGACAGGGCGGCATCAAAGGTGCCATCGTTGCAGAGCCACTGAGCACTGCGGCCAGCGCCACTGCGGGCCGTGGGCAGGGAGTCCTGGCTCCACAGCATGTGCGAGGGGACGTGCCTGCCTCCACAGCCAGGGACCATCTCCGAGGGAAGCCTCTCTTCGGTAAGCCTGGAAAGCCAGAAGGCTGGGCCAGAGGCCCCGCTGTGGCGCTGGCCTGTGGGGAGGCTGCAGCTCCGGGGAGCAGAAAGCTGGGTGTGGCCTCCCATGGGGGCCTGGGAGTCCTGTCTCCTCACAGGAAAGCAGTTTCCCTTGAGGCGCAGGAGAAGCTGGCCAGGCCATTTGGCGCCCCACCAAGCCCTCCTGTGTGTACGCTTAGAGTCCCAGCTACGGTGACTCCGGCCTGCGCGCCTGGTGTCACTGAGACACAGGTCTCCCCGCCCCGTCTGCAGCCCCGGGCGCCACACAGACTCCGTGTTCCCTGTGTTCTAGGATAACCTCAGAGAACGTGGCTGAGCGGTTTGGCATCACGCGGGAGAAGCAGGATACCTTTGCACTGGCTTCCCAGCAAAAGTGAGTGCTGTCTGGGGTGAAAAGCTGAAAGGGCTGGAGAGTGAGCTTTTGAGGCTGTTCTAAGTGGCTTCCCAGGTGGCGCTAGTGGTAAAGGACCTGCCTGCCAATGCAGGAGACATAAGAGACACGGGTTCGATCCCTGGGTCAGGAAGATCCCCTGGAGGAGGAAATGGCAACCCACTCCAGTATTCTTGCTTGAGAATTCTATGGACAGAGGAGCCCGGTAGGCTATAGTCCATGTGCTTGCAGAGTCAGACACGACTGAAGCAACGCAGCGCGTAAGTGGTGTCAGATGGAGCCGCCCTAGGCTACTGCTGGGCAGCAAGTGTTTCCAAGCCTCTCCCTCCCAGGCAGGGAGGTGGACCAGGGATGGCGCCACTGCGCACTTAGCCTCGCGTCCCACTGTAGTCTGAGTGTCTTTCCCCCTGGCGTGCGTGGCTGTGGAGGGAGTGGTCTCCAGCCAGGAGGGCCTCTCTGAGGCAGTTGTTTTTAGCCATTTGGGTTCAAACTCTCACTAGAGAGTTGGGTAAAAGCTGTGGCTTCTTCCCCTGGGAATGCCACTGGGCCTTTGCATATGATTGCAACAATCACCCTAAAATGCCTTATGCTTTTACACGGTTTAAATTCTGAGGTTCATCCAGTAGTTTAGTGTATGTCATTTTTATTATTTTTTAAATATTTATTTGGCTGTGCTGGGTTTCAATTGTGGTATGTGGGATGTACTAACTAGGGATCGAACCTGGGCTTCCTGCAGTGGGAGCACGGAGTTGTAGCAGCTGGACCACAGGGAAGTCCCTATGTCATTTATAAATATGTGGAATCACAGGAAACAGATGGGATTGGGCTGGTGGGAGGGAACGGAAAATCCACAGAAGCCAGCACGAATATTCCTGGGGCTCCAGCCTCAGTTGGCTTAATCCCTCTTGGGTGAAGGGCTCAGAGGGGAGCCCCCTGCTCAAACCTTCCCCTTTGAGGATCTGGTAAGGCTGATGACCAGAAAGACCCTGTGAAGCTTGGGCTCCCACTGCCCGGGTAGTAGGGACCCACACCAGGCCCTCGCCATACTCCCCTGAGGCAAGTGTGTCCCTGCATTTAGCAGCCTCAGCTTGCACGTCTGTCCCAAAGGGCAGTGGGTGGGGGCGTCAGGGAGGGGGCGTCAGGGAGGGACCCCAGGAAGGAAAGTAACCCCATGTGAGCCTGAGCCTGGCTGTCCATGTGCTGGCAGGGCAGCCAGAGCCCAGAGCCAGGGCTGTTTCCAGGCTGAGATCGTGCCTGTGACTACTATGGTCCGTGATGACAAGGGCACAGAGCGAAGCGTCACCGTGGCCCAGGACGAGGGCATCCGCCCCAGCACCACCATGGAGGGCCTGGCCAAGCTGAAGCCCGCCTTTAAGGAGGGGGGCTCAACCACGGCTGGTGAGATGGGCTGCTGCACGCGGGGCGTTCTCCTCTGGGTGCTGGAGCCACCAGGCCGGGAGGATGGGGAAGGTGTGGACCACCTCAGCATGGCCCCCAGGCCCCCCAACCCTGTGCTTTGCCTCCAGGGAACTCTAGCCAGGTGAGTGATGGGGCTGCTGCCATCCTGCTGGCCAGGAGGTCCAAGGCAGAAGAGTTGGGCCTGCCCATCCTTGGGGTCCTGAGGTCCTATGCAGTGGTTGGGGTTCCGCCTGACATCATGGGCATTGGCCCTGCCTACGCCATCCCTGTGGCTTTGCAGAAAGCAGGTGAGATGGCTCCTTCACCCCCGAGGTTCAGATCCAGTTCCTGTTTCTATGCTGTTGCTGCCTGAGGCAGGTGGGGGACAGGAGCCTGGGCTGGTCCTATGGGTGCTGCAGAGTGAAGGGGGGTGAAGACCAGCACCCCGACCCCCAGCCAGGCTCCACGCACCCGTCTTGAACAAAGGCAGACATAGCAGGCAGCCTGCGGGCCATGAATGGGGCAAGGCCCCCGGGGAGACTAGGGAGGATCCTGCTAAGGGGGCCGCTGGGTCAGCTCAGGTCTTTCACCCGGGCCTGCAGGGCTGACGGTGGATGATGTGGACATCTTTGAGATCAACGAGGCCTTCGCCAGTCAGGTGAGCCTTTGTTTTGCAGTGTGGCCTGGGGCGCCCAGGTGGAGCCGGGGGGTGAGGGGCAGAGGGAACGGGAGAGGGGTCCGCAGCCGTGCTCCGCCTCCCCCAGGCTGTGTACTGCGTGGAGAAGCTGAGGCTCCCCCTCGGGAAGGTGAACCCTCTCGGGGTGCAGTGGCCTTGGGCCACCCGCTGGGCTGCACGGGGGCGCGACAGGTCGTCACGCTGCTCCACGAGCTGAAGCGCCGCGGGAAGAGGTGAGCTGGTCCCCTGGGGGTGTCTGGGGGAGGTGTACGTACCCCCACATGCTCCAAGCTGAGGAGACGGGGATCCTGGCCTGCAGCAGGCGTCTGTCGCCCCGTGTGCACGCCTGGGGCCCACACGCCCTGAGGTCTGGCGTCCTCTGGGCCCTGGTGCGCCCAGCTCAGCCTTCCCGGCGAGAGCTTGGCGGCCATGCCCCCACCCCACCTGCGTGCCCTTCCCCAGGGCCTACGGTGTGGTGTCCATGTGCATCGGGACTGGCATGGGAGCAGCCGCGGTCTTTGAATACCCCGGAAACTGACGGCGGCGCAGGGCGGAGGCGCAGCTCCCGCAGCAGCACGGGCGGGATGGCAAGGCAAGACGCCTGAGCTGTGAGCACACACGAGACAGATGCAGAGGCAGGCCCCTCCGGCTGAGACACACCCAGCCTACAGGGCTGCCGTGTGATCCCTGGGGGCAGGCGCTATGGAGGCGGAGTGCCGCAGACACAGTAAACGCGCGCGGTCTTACCTCGGTGCCTGTGGTTCTTCCGCAGGGCCAGTTCTCACTGGGCTGGTCCTGCCTCTGCTCCATCTGAACACTAAGTGCCCTGGTCTCCACCCGGCGGAGCCACCCTCGGCTGAGCCCTGAGGACACAAGGCGCAGGCCTGGAGGGGTCCCTCCGTCCCAGGAGCTGTTCAGAGGTCCCAGCAGAGGCCCGTGCCCAGTAAACCGCTCCAGAGCTCCAGGCCATGTTTATTTCCAGGACTGGGGGCTGGGGGCTGGGGGCAGAGCCTCAGAGCTGGTGCAGGGGTGAAGCGTGTCTCTCGTCATACGAGCCGCGGCCCCGAAGCCGCAGGGTGCACGGCTTCTCCCCGAGCACGCCTTCTACCACCAGCGTGGACTCGTACAGTTCACAGCTCCTATGGGAAGCCGGGGCTCAAATCAGGAGGGTGCTGGCCCAGGGCTCCAGGGGCAGCGCCAGCCAGGCCTTGGGGGGCCATACCTGGCGGTGAAGGAAACTTGGAGGGTGACAGAGGTGGGGGGTGCGTTGACCGGCCGTGCCTCCAGCAGCCCACTGCTTGGGGAGACCTTGAAGGCCACGGGGGCCCCATCTGGCTCCTGCTGGCCTGCAGGATGGGGAGGACAGGCAGGCAGCTCCACACACCGCCTGCGGCGCTGATCCCCGCCTCCTGGCACTTCTGCTGCTGCCCACCACCCCAGGGGGGACCACTCCAGATGGGGGAAGTGGCCGTCAGCGCAGCAATTCCCAGGGGGTCCGGCCCATCAGCACGGGGCCACAGGCCCCTTCCTGGGGGGTCTCGGTCTAGCGGAGTTGGGGAGGAGGGCCTAACACACCTGTCAGCACGGCCCAGTAGCTTCGGCAGCCACTCAGGTTCATGAGGTAGACCTCCCGGGCCCGGCCCCGGTTCACGAAGCAGGTGCCAAAGTCCACCCAGCTGGTGGAGAGCTGCAGCTCGGGCACGGCCACCACGGCCCGCAGGGGCACCACCTATGGACAGAGCCGGCCACCCAGGGGAGCAGCAGGGACACAGGACCCTGCAGCCCTCCGCGCAGCAGCTTCTGAGGAGCCCACAGACAGCACCGCCGCTGGGGGAGGAGGCCGCTAGGGGGTTTCCAGCAGGAAAAGTGACCAGGGAGGCGCCGTCTGCTCCCTGCTCCCCTGACCCAGCGCTGTGGTTTCCGCTCCCTGCCTGGGTCACCTCCCTGCCTACCTGTCCCCTTTGTCCAGCCCACTGCTCCTCCCCGGCTCTGGGCCCTCTCACCTTTCCCCCTGGCCTCTCCCCTCAGAAGCTTGCGGAGCTGGGGTGTGGAGCTTGTCACAGCCCACAGAACAAGGCCCATGGCTTTCTCACCTGATGCACACACAGTCCCAGACAAGCCCCAAAGGCGTCCCTCAGCTGCTCACTGTCGGCATTGTCAGGCCATTCCCTTGGAGTGGCCCCTTCTTTCCCATTAAACAATGCAGGCTTCACGTGCCACCTCCTCCTCCAGGAAGCCTTCTCTGATTTCCCACGCTCCAGCACCCCACCTGGCTCTGAGCTCCTGAAGCCGGTAAGGATGGAGATGACCCCATCTCTCCACGTCCTCTTGGGGTTGGTCCTCCGCTGACTCCACCTGAGCAGAGCTCAGCCCGGTACCCCTCTTTACCACGTGAGCCAGGCCGGGACTCACCTGGGAGGTCTGGTTGCTGTACTCCAGCAGCAGGTTCTGTGTGAACACCATCTGCTTCTCTCCACTCGGGCTCTGCTGAATGTCCACTCCGGGCAGCATCTGGTCAGCTGGGAGCTTCTGATAGGAGAGCAGCTCCAGGGAGAGCGAGAAGGACACGTTCACCTGAGCAGATTGTGGGCGAGCCATCACCTCAGGCTGCTGGAGGCAGGCAGCAGCTTGCCCATCTGGGGCTCCACGCTTCCCTCCTGCAGGACTGGCCCGGTGCCCACTCAGCCTGTGACCCAGCATGGCCTGCCCAGCAGCCGTCAGGAGCTAAGGGGCCTGAGGAGTGGAGCTGTCCTCCCCTCGGGTGACCAGGGCTGTGTGCAAGCCTGCAGGCCCAGGGCAGGCCTGTGTCTGTCCTGAGGGCAGTGAGGGGCCCCAGCTGAGTTTCATGCATGGGACATGGAGTCAGCTTAGCCTTGCTCAGGGGTCACCCTGGTGGTTGTAGGGAGAGGGCTGAGATATCACTGAGGCCTCACGGGAGGGGCCTTGGACATGTGGCTCCCAAACCCAGGTCTATGGACCTAGCTTCACAAGTTTACTCAAGGGACCTATTAGGAATACAGATTCCTAGGCCTTGGCCCCGGCCTCCTTATCTCTGGAGGGGGTGCCTGGGAACAGTGTCCCTTATGTTTATGGAAAGATGGTGATGAAACCCTGCAAGAGGGCAGGTGAGTGGGGAGGGTCTGTGCCACTAGAGGTGCTCTCAGGACCAGGACGCGGGCAGAGGGGATGAAGGCAGACTGGTGTGTCTAGGGATATCTACATGTGGAGACCCCTGTGCAGAAAGTGTGCTGGACAGTGTGTGTGTGGGAGAGCGAGTGTGTGTGTGTGGGACGGTGTGGGTATGGGACGGTGGGGGTGTGTGTGTGTGTGTGTGTGTGAGATGATGGGGGTGGGGGTGTGGGACAGTAGGTGTGTGTGGCTGTGTGCGCGCGCGTGTGCTGCCTGGAGTCTTGCCTGTCTGGGGAGTTGGCCCCTGAGTGCTTAGGGCGCGGCGGGGCCTGGATACTACCACTGTCTGTGTCTGAGGGCAGCCCTGGGACGGTGCCGCGTGGCCGTGCTGTCTGTACATACACGTGCGGGAACGTGAGAGGAGGGTGACCCCTGGCCCAGGATTGTGTGCCCCTCGGGCGGGGACCGCAAACGCTGCCACTGACCAGTGTGTTCTCCTGTGGGCGGAGCACCAGCTGCTTGCCCCTTGCTGCCATCTCCTCCTCACCCTCCTGCTTCCTGCCGAGGACCCGGTGGCTGCGGCTCGCCCCCTCTTGAGAAACGGAGAAGGGCTTGGAGACCAGGAGCCGGAAGTAGTGAGGGATTTCCGTGGTGTTGGTCAGCTTCAGGTGGCGGGTGGTCACCAGCTCACTCAGCACCTGGCAACCGCAGGAAGGGGGATTCAGACTGCGAGGCTCTGCCCCCGCAGGGCCAGTGGGGGGCACCCGGGTGACACGGGAAGGCAGGGCGGCCGCACACTCACCCCGGCGCAGGGCTGCTCGGGGATGAGGTCGCTGGCCTGCTGCCAGAACACCACGCTGCCACCGTAGTCCCACTCCACGCTCAGCCTGCCGGGACAGCCCGGGATGGGCCTCGGGGCCTCACCTGCCCCTGGCCGGCCCCACCCTCCCGTGCCCATCCTCTTGTTGCCAAGCCCCGGGATGGTCCCCAGCAGTGCCCAAGGAGGCTGCTCCCCAGCAGGGGCAGGAGGCGGGCCAGGTGGCCCTGTGGACTCACTGCGCCGGCCTGACGTAGCCGTGCAGGTCCAGCCTCATGGGTCCCACGA